>KI911129.1:632539-781166 GCA_000482085.2 Cladonia metacorallifera KoLRI002260
GGCGAGGAGGTGGGGGGAGAATAGGAGGGAGAGGAGGAGGAGGGAGAGAGAGGGGGAAGGGGGGGTGGAAGGGGGGAAGAGTGAGGGTATGGCGAAAGGAAAGGGGAGGGATGTGTCTACGGCGTTTGGAATGAAGGGTATACCTGTTATAGAGGCGGTGAGGCCTGGGTTGGGGTACCAGGTGCCGCTGGCGGATCGGATACTATGAAATCGATCTTTGCTGTTGATATTGTATAGCTGATGTAATTACTGAAATGTGCATATACTGCTATAATAATCTACGTAAGCTATGATGGCAACCTTATATAGTTTGCATACCGAAAGCAAAAGACGCTGCCGAGCCACTGAGACTCATACCAGATTTTCTTTCCTTTTGTATCACAGCTGCTAAGGTCCTACTGCTGATGCCAACTCAACCCTTGATACTTCTCCTGAAGCACCTCATGCAATGCACCACCATCCTCCAGAAGATTCGACAGCAAGAGCGCCTTCTCCGCCCATCGCCTGCACGATGCATCTTGTGATGAGCAGTAAAAGTCGATTGCACGGTTGAATGTTGTGGTTGTAAGCCATTCGAGCTCTTCTGCTGGGTATTTCATCGATTGCTGCTCAGCAGTGCATGCGTTAGAAAAGTACAACGGCTAGAGCTATCAACGGGAGTTCTGACCTGTTTGGAAGTCGTGGCAATGTTCGCAGCTTGGTCAAGAAGCTGCTCTGCGGTGTCGATATTGGAACTTAGGGCTAGGTTGAAGAGGCATCGGATCCATCGAGCTAGCTTGCTGATGTCGTTGCTATCGTGTTGCCAGGTGAGATTGATAATGTGCTGGAGAGTAGTGATCATGACTGGTGATCATCTTAATTTAAGTACTTGTTCATCAGGGGTAGCTTACCGTCGCTTGGGGCTTCGGAGGACAGAGTGATGTCGGCCAGGAGCTCAAATACCTTGGGCTCTGCGTATATTTGACATTCCTATGCATTGAAGTCGTCAGATTCGGCCCTTAGTCGGGCATATGGACAACGTACATTCAATATAGCACTAAGACTTCCCCAAACTTTAAGCCGTGCGGTAGCCTCGTAATCAAAAGTCAAAAGACTAGAGAATTTGCGTTGTAGATCGTCTTTAGCTCCTCCGTCAAGCCTATCAATCTGGTCCTTTGCATGGTTCCGAAAGTCATCCACTGCCTTACGCAGGTTTAGGTAGTGTTGCAGCTGTCTGTGTAAGCAACTTCCATATATGGCCATCGAGCGATATACCTGGTCTTGTACGTTGTCCTCCCCACGAGCGAGCACAGTCAACAAGGACCCGCTCAAGAAGTTGCAGAAGAGCCTTCGAAGGGCCAAGTCCGCAGCCACAGAGGCTTCGATAGCCGCTGGATACAGGTCTAGAAACTGCGAGGTTGTCAGATGCAGACAGTACAAGTCATGATTGAAACTTACTCTCAGACATACCTGCACAAGCCGTAAAGTCTGTGCCGGAGCCCACATTGTCGAGGCTTTCAGAGCCAAGTTGTAGCTATTTCTTGAAAACCAATCAAGCTCGGCCACGGAGAACGTCTCATTTGTTGGATCCCGCCTTGAGACTTTTGCCTGGACAGCAGCTTCATAGTCTCAGTACCCGGCAGACGTTAAGACTCTGAGAGACTGACCGCTTTCAAACAGCTTGCAGATCTCTTCGACACCATTGGCGATCGACGGCGACGGATTTTCGATTTCACGAAGAAAGAGCCGAGCAGTACAACTTCCACCTGTCAGTGACTCGCTCAGAAATCGCGGATCTGTCCCAGCGAACCGTAGCAGAGCCGGAAGGTGAACTTCACTTGGAGCATTGTAGTTGTACTTCTGCAGCACTCGTTGCAAAGATGCAATGATTTGGGAAGATTCCCCTGTTTTTTGTGCCTCTAAAACACAAGCGTACAGCAATGTGGCATCCTTCGTGGAGGCATTAGAGATTGCATCAAGACTCTCAGTGGCTATTGAATCAGTTTCACCGAACGGTCTTTGAGTGGGTTGAGTGCTTGCATACCTAAGTCAAGATCTTGGCATCTCAGCGCGACCTTGTAGACTAGATATTGAGTCGAAGAATCCTTCTTATTGGCATCTGACATTCTATCATAAATCTCGCGAGCTTTCCCAAAGTCTGATAGTCCAAGAGCGCACAGAATCGACTTTCTAGCAAATCGTAAGCTAAGTTTCTTAGATGAGAGGCGCGAATGTCTTGCCTTTCCAGCTTTCCAATATTTGTTGACCCAGAATTGCCAAAGACCGCATGCAAGGACAGCCGACACCACCCTTCGGCAGCCTCATATTCTTCTTGATTGTAGCTGGTCTCTATACGCTTCCATAGAAGCTAAAAGACTGGTCAGCATGGTCTAATACTCCGTGCTTTGTACGTACGATTTGGGCTGCGTGTGTTGCAGAAGGGCTTAGAACACTGGTCGAGCTTGCTTTCAAGATGTCAAAAAGCTCAGTTAGAGGGTTCAAGGTATTCGACATTTCTGCAGAAGTTGTGTAATTCCAGACTATTGTTACTAGCACTTTCTCTACCCACTTCTGCTCTTCGGCACCGAGCAGTCGCTCCATCAGTAGCGTATTCAGTACAGTATGTGCCATCGGAGGGCTCCGACATCTCAACTCGTGTGCATGATGTATGATGGTCTTGACATTGGTGTCTGTTAGATGTACCGTCCGGACGATCCTTTGGAGCACATCACAGTAGTCCTGTACGGATGCATCTCCATCAAAGGCAAGGCCCTCAAGCTTCAAGAGGAGAACGGCCAGCTTGTCGCCGCATTCAATCTCGAGTTCCCGGATAATGTTCCATGCCTTCGCCTTACTACCCTGATCCTGCTGGTTGATGAGCGCTCTCGCCATGGAATGCATGACACTGATCAGGAGCTCTCCAGCATCGTTACTTAATGCCTCCAAGCTCTGGCCTGTAAGGATGTCGTGCGCCTTTTCGAGCCAGGGCATAGCCTCTGGCCATTTCAACTCTACGACTTGGCTGTTGCCAATTTCGAACAATGTGTCGGCAAGTCTTTCTGCCGCAAATGGTTCGAGCTCTTGTGCATCAATCTTTATCTTGGCAAGCATGAGTTTTGCGAGGTCCAGGCGATCTTGGTGCCATGCCTATATTCTAATTAACTGCACTTGTCTTGCGGTTGCATCGCCGCCTGCACCACTAGGAGACTTACTAGAGCAATTCGCAAGGTGAGATATTCATGGGATAGCCCATTGAGAAGGCTGCCATGATCCCGTGTGCCAATATCCTCTTCCTTCATCTTCGCTTCGTAGAATGCAGCCCTTTCAATAGCAATCTCAGCAAGGCTTAATTGCCGATGTGCTACTCTTCTGTTAGCTATGTAACGACGTGGTGTCTTGGCACTGGCCGACCTAAACAGTATTTTGCGGCTTTCAAAGCAGATTTGAGTACTCGAATGTTATCTGTTCTTGTGTCAGAGCGTACCACCACGGACATTGGATTGTTCTATCTTACTTGCAGCTGTGCCTTGGGTGCAGCGCTGCGCGCAATCGAGAAGTAGACAAGCGAAGACTCGAACTGCTCTCGTGAGTCATTCGGGCCCAATGCTGCTACCCTTATGGAATCCTACTTGAGCAGATCGATTCCTCGTCTTTCACGGTCTTCTTGACCTTTGAGGCCAGGTTCCATAATCTGGTGCCATGTTGGTCGAGGTCGGTCCTCTTACTCGCTGCAGTGGCATTATTAATAGCGATGACATTATCAATCTCTCGACGAAGCCCTTCTAAAAGAGATGGTTCAGGACAATCAGTCGCGATACTATCCTCAAGTTGCTTAGCGAAGGCTTTATGATATGTCAGTCAAGCGGAGACCCTTGGGAATTCTGTAATCTGGACTGACTGAGTAAATGGTGTAGTCGACTTTCCTTCTCAGCGCGTTTGAGGATGGGTGCCATTAGCAATTAACATGTAGTGTTTAACGAGGATGCCTTCATCAACGCCCCATGCCTTCGTTTGAGTCTTGGCGTGAAGACTAAGGGTGGCAACTCCCATCTGGGTGACATGCATTGAATGATAGCATGTATGATACGAACGTTCTTCCATACGATATATATGAGTCTTTCAACAATATCAGTGGCGGGTTATTTCTCCAAGTCCAATCCTCCCAGCCAAGGCCTGTCCTTATACCTGCAAAAGCCCACCGACTCCTTCGCTATGAAAAGGCAAAACCATGGGGTACTATCATACTCATTTTTCCATACACATGTCGCAACAAAGAAAGCAATAAGCCTACTTCTTCCTCGGCGTCTGAGGTAAAAAGTTTCCTACTATTAACGAAGGGCTATTCTAGCTGTTAGCAGGTACCCTTACGAATCACTGCAGGGCAGAGCCTACATGTTATGGGTATCTCGACGAATCGTGAACGAGAAGCAACATTTTATCTCTGGGTCCTTAGCCGTAAGGTCTGGATTCTTCAATGAACACGTTGTTAACATAGCCTTTTGCGAATTATCGAAAGCAATGGCCAAGAATTTGTCCCAGTAATTCACAAGATCTTTCTCTACGATTATCTCGTGGAGAGCTAGCTTGCCCTACCGCAGTTTTGGTCAGCTGGTCCGTCCTTTACTTAGGCTTCGGCTGGTCCACTTACGTCTCTCAGCTTCTCTATGGGTACATGGATAATTTCTGCCATCTCCTTGTTTCCCCTGAATATCTCGCCCGTCCTTCTCCAACAGCATGCGGGTATTGCCATGCTAGCGAAGACCCGGTCATATTCCATAAGACTTCGCTCGAACCACATTTCGACAAATGTAAGCTCCATATCGGTCAACGACTGCATGCGTTCCCGGAACTTTGGTCTGAACTTTTCCAGTTGTCTCAAGATCCTTTGTCTCGATCCAGACTGCATATTCTCTTCCATGTAGCGATTCAAGCGAGCATAACCCTGAATATAATTAAAAGGCCTGAGCATCCCAGCATTGTACTTGGCCATGAAGACTTTGTTCATACGCTCTTCAGGAGTATCGTTACCAGAAGGATCAGCTATAGTCATGTAGTATTTATCTTCTTCTTTGTCTGCGGTCCTTACACTTTTTGGCCGAGAAATACTGTTAGCTTGGCTAACAGGAAGGGGTGGTGGACCAAGCATCTGGTTTTGCTGGGGTGTCTGTAGATCCAACATATTCTGGGCGGTACTCCCATTGGTACTGGCAGCGAGATTATTGGTCAGAGCTTCTGAGTTGAGAGCTTGAGCTTCATCATTGGGGAATACTGTAGGATCCTCGAGGAGACTGGTGCTGAGAAACTCGTTGAGTAGGTTATACTCGCTCGTGATTTCAGGAGCGCTGAACATGTAGGAGGGATGCAAGCCATGCATATCCTGGAATTGATTTTGACCTCCGAAAGTCCAGTCGGCGTATCCAGTGTCTTTCTCGTTAGCAACTTGGCTTGTCCTTTGATAGACTGGCATTCATCTCACATTGCTGGGGCTTGTCTCCAAAAACTTGGCCTTGAGCGACAGATGCTGAGGCTTGTGGCAGGAACTGCGAAGGATCCATTGGCGTAGCTGACGCTGCCGCTCCCTGTGCCAATCTCGCTCCATTCTCCTGCAAAAGCTGCTGCTCAACTTGCGGCTGCTCAATAGCAGGAGCTAGCATGTATGGCAGGTTTTCCTCCTCCTTAACGGACCTGCCAGCCTTATCCGGCGGCTCACTCTTCGCTCCTTTCTCTCGCGGTTCATCGTGGCATAGATGGCCAATACTTCGCTTGATGCACCTTGCACAAGGACGATCCTTGGCCGTAATCAGCTGGTGATATCGACGGAATTGAGACTGAAGCGAGCCTCAGAGGTCCCAGTCAAGACAATGCTTACCAGGTCACACGTCATATGCTGCAGTTTCCATAGCGTATTAGCATCAAAGCTTAGGTAGGAAGCAGAGCAAGCCGCTACCAGTAGGCAGATTTCGGCGAAAGTCGTAGGCTAGTGAAGAGTGCAGGCAGGGACAAAAGTTATAGCTCACCGAGCGCCGACAATATATGCATGCTGGTCGCAATATGTATCAGCTCACATTGTCTAATATATAGATTCGTAGCACGGTCGTACCCACCATGGTTCACCTTGCGCCGCTTCTTTGGGCTCGCGTGCTCCTCTGACGGCGACGCATGTTGCGCCTTTGGACTTTCATCTTTTGACACCATCTTATCAAAAGTCGGTTTTCCATTACCATACAATAGCCTATTCCAATGGTATACAGAAGGCAAGGCGGGAACCCAAAAGTGGCGAAGACAGGTCTGGTACGTGGCCTTGCAGGTGGTTGTGAGGGTCGAGCAGCCCCGCGTTTGCGGCAAGAAAGACCGAGCTGACCGAGCTTAAACACCCTATGTACAACTTCAACAAACAATCCATCTTTGGCAAGGAGTCGGACGAGGTTCTCGAATACAATGGTTTAGAAGTAACGTTTTTGCGGCTCTTTCCTCTGTGACGGTTGTTCGGGGATCTTATCCCTTGCTCGGCGTGTGTATACTCACTCGGCGTCGCCCGGTGTAATAATTGAATGGTCAGTCTTTCCTTCGCGTAGCATTCCATCAATGCCGGGCAATTGTTGACGAACAAGCTGCAGGCGAAACGCAAGAGCATCACTGGTGTCAAGAGGAAGCGTCCCAAGCCAACCCTTCAGAAGACTCCCATCCTAGAATCAAGAAAAACCAGAGATGCATCTCTTGAATCAACAGTACAAGAGACCGCCCCGAAGCCTCGGGAGCTGCTCTCAATAAGATCGGTTGGATCCCACCAGCCATTACCAAGAAGAAGAGCCAAGCAGCCTGCTATGAAGCCTACAGTCAAGCACATCTCGCAAAGCACAATAAGATCAAAGTGGACAGCCCTTGACGAAGACGCTCAGGCAAAGGTTGCAAGCATCCTTCGCTCCATAGAGCTGCCAGTTCTAGCTCGCTATGCATCAGAGCAGAAGAAGATTGAGGCTCAGCATACGCTAGGATCAGTGACCAGCTTGTGAGTACTTTAGGACCCATATTCTTCACATGTTGTTGACTCAATTCGGCCAGGTTGATCAAGCGCATTCCAAAAATGCCATTTCCTCCAAGAACGAAGGAGGTTCATTTCGACTACGAGGCACTCGTGAAGAGTAACGTGAGTTAAGGTATCCTGGCTCTACTTATGCGGTACTGACATATTCAGCGAGCTATGCAGCAGCGGTTGGCAGCTTCGACAAATGCGAACACCAAGCTCAGAAACGAGTTGGAGAGGCATAAGCTTGCTCTTGCAACCGAAAACCAAGAACTCGAGGATTTGGAAGCTTCGCTATGATAAGTACGACAGCTTAGTTTCCCAAACGGAGTCGATCCGAGATAGGATGATTGAATCTTGGTAATCACGACTTCTCCCACAATTGCCTCGTCAACGGATATCTGTGGTCGAGAATTGAGTCTAGATATACCCAGAGGACTTTGGTTCTGGAGATACGAGCAGTTGGGAATTATGTATACAGACAGCGACTCGGGCAGGCGGATTCCGCGATCGATCGAATACGAAGTGGCAAAAGACGAGCTCGTCAAGAAAGTGCAAGCCAAAAGAAAAGGGCTGAACCTCCAACCGAGTCCAAGAAAGAGGAGGTACAAGCAGTAAACAAAAGCAATACAGAAGCCAATGCCTCTCAAGCTTCGGGTGCCAAAAACCGTGGTCATTAGAAAATGGTCATACCTACCCTACCGAGAAGGACAAGAAGACACGATTGACAGTAGTTGAGATGTTTACTTAGCATCCTGCTACTTATAGGGTTGCCAATGCTGAGAGCAAAGAATGGGTGACGAGGATATTGCTATAAAGACTAGAGGATGATGTCAAATACTTTACTAAAGAAACATCATGGGAACGCCGATAGTATAAATAGGCTATACATAGCATACTGAGGTATATAATCATAATGCACGGTGATTAAGGACCTTGATATCTACAGAAAGGTCGTGCCCGCTCTAATGAGGAAGACGAGAAGATACCAATAGCAGGAGTTGGGATGTTTATTAGGATCCTGCTGTATTGGAGTTCGAGAGCAACAATAACAGGTGATGAGACTATTCCTACAACTAGGCAGTGACCCCAAAAATCTATTGTAATGTAAATAAACACCGCGGGGGTGCCATTAAGGTATACAGGCTATATACTTTCAGCCAGAAGACTCGCGGGTACGAGACTCATTATTGGAACCCCGGATGAAAGTATAGCGTACTTACCTTAGGTAGATCAGAATGAGGAAAGCCGACTTCACTCAACCAAACATGTTTTCTAGTGTAAATCTTACAACATGCAAGGGGGGTAGGGGGGTGGCGAGAGGTAAGGTAGGCACAGGCAAAGGCTCGTCATTAGAACCCGCGCCGAAAGTATAGCGTCGGTGGGTAGATGAAAATGAATTAGACGTGCCCCCACCAGAGATACTCTGTAGTCGAGATGTTCAAGGGATTACAACGTGAGCAAAGCGGCGTTATGATGGCAAGAGGGAAGGTAGGCACAAGGAGAAGCACAAGCACGGGCACAAGCACAAGCACAGTTCGAATGATTATGGGGAACAACTTCATTGTCTATTTACCCTAAATGTCTATATACAAGAGCAAGAGCAAAGCGAAACAGAACATAATCCCAATCCAATCCCAATCCCAATCATCCATCCATCATATAACAGTTGCATAACAATCGCCTCGAGTGAAGCCAATACCATCCAAGCAAGTCACGCGCATGAACAAAAGAAAAGGGTTTTTTTTGGTTTTTAGTTTCAGTGAGGGCAATGAGGGCTGGGCAATTATACAATCTGCGAGCATTTAGACAATGAGCGTTTAGACACATGGGCGGGGTATCTACTAACCTTGTGCCCCAGATGGCGGGTGCGTGAAGGTGGTGTCGCTGCGGCTTTATGACATCCGCATGAAGTCTTCCTCGGTGACCATGCGAGGGTCGTGGGGGTTTGGAGGGTAGGCCACGAAGTCTTGTTGGGGACCAAGAGGAGAGTCCGGGGCGAGGGGACGAGAGACCGGGGAGATTTCTTCGGTGACCACAGGATCGGCGCGGTGGGCAGGAGGGGAGCGCTGAAACGGGTTTTGCGGCGGTGATGGTAGCTGGCCTTGACCGTATTCGGGGAAGGACGGCGGGAAAAATGCAGCGGGCTGGTGGTCGGGTGGTGATTGCGATAGTGGTGGTGTAGGTGGGAGGCCCTGCTGCTGCCGCGCTTGTGCCTGAGAGGTGGGATAGCCCTCAGTCAACAAGGCGTAAGTTTCCTTGAGGGCGTTGAGGATGTCCTCGAGCTCGTCGTTGCCGGATTGCATCTGCTCGAGCCAGTCTCCAGCAGCGATGAGGGACTCATACTTGTTGTCCTTTTTATTGCATGGCAGCTTAAAATCCTCTGGAATCCATTGATCGCGGATGGATTTGTAGCTTGTACCGATCCTGTTTCGGCGAACCTCTTCGGCTCGCTTGTGGCGGTTTAGGATTTGCTCCTTGGTGAATGGTGTCCGGCCTCCTCTTCCGGTGGGGCGTGGTGTGGTTTGGGCGGTTTGCATGCCCGAGTTCGGAGGATTGGCAGGTCCTTGAGACATGAGTGATGTGGTCTCGTTGATTTGGTTTAGAGGAGTTGGAGTTCCTTGGGCCACGCGGGCTTCAGTTTCGATGATTTGTAAACCTGAGTCTGCAGGCTTAGAGAGCCTTTGAGCTGGACTTGATATTGTATTAGATTGCAAGCCCGAGGTGCGACGGCTGAAAGGGCTTACCCAAAAGCTTCGGCGAATTGGACTGTAAGTTAACTCAAGAACTTCGTGGAACAAGGGGAGCACTATAGCAACTGAAGCTCAAACTCCTTATGTTGGCTGGCAGAGCAATGGTATGATAATCGAGAAGCTTGACTGGGTAACAGTGAGATATCTTCGAGCTTGACAGTGGAGTGTAATTTGAGATACGTTCAGATGTGCAAATTGTTGGAGAAACTGAAAATTGAGAGGAGGGAGACCTCGACTCATACCTGACCCAAAGACATTACCCTTCCAGTGGCTTTTTATTATGGGAATTGACGCAGCCTCAGCTGACGAAGTTCCAATTGGCAGAGTGAGCAAGTTTCAAACAAGCGTTCCAAGCCTCGTAATCGACCCAGGTTCTCCGACGCGTACAGACACAGCGGGACACAGTCTAGTAAGATCATGCCGTCGACCCCTCACCTAGCGGGCGCCTTGGTGGAGCAGTTTCCTTCGGGACGTGACTGAATTGAGCAAGTACCGTACAAAGATCGCGGGGCTCATGACTAGACTCCACCCTTTCAATGCGTACGCAGACATTAAAAAAGATGTTTGAGCAAATAAGAGGCCATTGAGTGGCTTGATACGCGTACAATTACAAGACATTCGGTAATTCCACTTGCTACGTTCATAATTTCCAGCTTAAAACAAAATACTATGAGAGACAACGCGACTTAAGTAGGTCCTGGATCTATATTTACCTTGGTGATGCCACCTCTCGGTGGAAGACTGATGTGGGCTTAATAAGTTGAATATGGATCAAACCCATTGTAAGACGCGTGTGGCCCTGCAAGCCTTGAGCAGGCTTCAGCAGGCTTGTGGTATTATAAACCGCATTTTAAGCAAACTTGTAGTATTATAAGCAGCTAGTTAAGCGCCGCGGGTAAAATAGGTTCGTGCCGGGCCCGTGCATAGGTGGCGCGGCAGGGCGAGTAGCCGATTGGAATGTCGATTGCCTGCTCAAAGTCACTCTATAATTACTCGTTTCCCAACATTTGACCTCCAATTGAGCAATTTTGAGCACGCCAATCCATGTTGAAGAGAACAGAACCTGTGGTAGTGGGTCCATAGCCCAGAACTATCGGCTTCTAAAAAAAGATATTACTGTGACATGTGGATTTCTTAACGCCTCTTCGGCTTTCTGACCAACGCAACTTCCGTGAGATGACTGCTACTCGGATGAGGACAAGTCCGCCATCCGTGCCAGCTCCCTCAAATCCACTCTTGACTCTGGTCCTACCGTGAGTCATACGCTATCGTATTCCCCACATTTCCACTTCTTCTTACCGCGTTATGATGGTGTACTGGATGCGTGACCGAGAACGCGTCGCTAAATATGGTGCTTTATGATAGGGCTTTAAGGGCATATGGACTTGCCTATGCCTCCACTACCGCCCCACGGCTACTCAATTTGCTGCTCTATTGGTACCGGAAGACATCAGGGAGACAACGCGTTCCATCATCTGTAAGTTCTTGCCCTTTCGATGTTGGATCTGTCATTTCTCGTTTTCCTTCAGAGGTGCCCATCACTTTCAAACGTATCTACCAACAACTGAGCTTTTAATCAAAGAATGTAATAGCTGACCCATAATGTTACGAAGGTATTTGCAATTCTGAAAGGATCTTTGGCTCTACGTAGATTTCCTACCTTTTGTGGTGTCTTAGTAGGTAGCTATACTTTTCTACAAATACCTCTACGCCATTTGTACGATTATCTTTGTATTATAGTCGAGGGTAAAAACCCACGGTCAAGGAGATGGCATAGGGGGCGACTTGCAGTACCCAGATTCGTTGCAGCACTGCTCTCGGCCTGGTTTAGCTTGCAGATTTTGAATAGAAACAAGTCTTCACCGGTCAACGAGGCAACAACGCTCAGGAGGTTAGAAACTGCTCAACAGGATTGCTCGGATGCCGCCGTTGAAACCAAAGCCACCACTACCCTAACTCCAGGAGATAGCGAAGCACCTATTCCCCTCGCAGGCAAAACATTAGACCTCACAATCCTCGCTGCCTCCCGCGCTCTCGACACCCTAATAACAAATTTATGGCGCCGCTCCTATTCCCATTACCTCCCAACCACAACCTCTAAAGCAATCGCCAACCATGCTTCCACCCTCCTCTTCGCCCTCAGCTCCGGCACAATAATGTGGACCTGGGTCTACCACCCAAACCGCCTTCCCCCAACCTACAACAAATGGATCGCCTCCGCCGCAGACGTCGATCCCCGTCTCATCCACCTCCTCCGCGAAGCCCACGAAGGAAAAATGATATACGGCCAGGACACAGGCCACGCCCACATCTTACAACCCATGTGCCGCGACTACTCCTGGCCCTTAGACTGGGGTGACCCCGAAGTCTCAGTCCCTATCCCCTGCGACCTCGTACACATGGGCACCGGCCCAAACTGCCATTATCACGCAGCCGTGCGCTTCACCCGAGCCTTCCGCTTCGCACTAGCAACCAACCTCCCTCTCCAACTCCTCGTCAAATCCCGCAAAAAGCCCTCCCTCACCGCCTTTCGCCTCGCCTGCTCAGAAGCCATCCGCTCCTCCGCCTTCCTCGGCGCCTTCGTCGGACTCTTCTACTACGGCGTCTGCCTCTCCCGGACCCGTCTCGGCCCCAAAATCTTCTCTTACAACACCGTCACGCCTCAGATGTGGGATTCAGGATTATGTATAGGGACGGGTTGTGTGCTGTGTGGCTGGTCTATTTTGATTGAGGCGGGGAGGAGGAGGGAGGAGTTGGCGTTGTTTGTGATGCCGAGGGCGGTGGGGACGTTTTTGCCGAGGAGGTATGATGCGAGGGGGTTTTGGAGGGAGAGGATGGTTTTTGCGGTTAGTGTGGCGGTGTTGTTTACGGTCGTGGAGGAGGATAGAGGGCGTGTTAGGGGGGTGTTGGGAAGGGTGTTGGGTGGGGTTTTGAAGTGATTGGAGGTCAGGGAGTAATAAAGGATTTGCATATGTAAATATATTATTATTGCATTCTTGCTGGTTATAGAGATATCAGATGATACAGTATACGTTTGAGGCACTACCACCAACTTCCCCACCCCACATATCACCTCCCCTCAACTCCCCCAATCAAATATACCATCTCCACCCCCCACCCAACCCGCCAAATTCATCTCTTCCGAGACATGCGAGCGAGCCAGCACCGACATTCAAAAATCAAACATCAATGCTATATCAACGGCAATAGAAATGGACACGCCTACCACTCACACCCTTGAGCTCACAGCAAAACGCCTTGTTCCCTTTTTGCGTTCCTTTCTGAGCACGCTTCCTATCTTCTTAGTTAGAACAACAACCATCAACCTCAACCACTCGCACAATAGATTTACCATCCACACCCCGGCCAGCCCGCCACGTAAATCTCATCCCCTATCTAGATAGACAGACAGACAAGCAGGCAGGCAGGTGGGTCGAAACATCAACACCACCAATACGGGAGACTGAAATGGCCATGCCAAACCCAACACCCTTGAGCGATGCAGCAAAACGCCGCGTGGTACTCTTGGGTGTGTGTTTCTGGGTAGGCTTTCGATCTTCGCAGATAGACTGATTGGCTCGCCATTGGGGCCCGTTAAGGGGGGGCGGACAACTTAAGTTTTTGCGTTTGAGGTGATAGATCAGGGGAGGGGGGGTGAGGTGGGGGGGAAGTAAAGAAAGGAGATGTGGAGTTATAGTTGAGTAGATGATGTTATATTGATACAAAATTGAGCCAGTTTCCTGGCGAGAGGAGTCACCCACTTTATGGCACACGCTATTACTCATCCTCATCATCATCGTTGTCGTCACCAGCAACATCCATGACTCTTTCTCCTGCTTTTTCCAAAGTTCTGCGACTCCAAGCACGGACACCTTTGTAGACGCCCTGTATGGGCCGTTAGCATTCTACACAGAAGAGTAATGGGAAAAGAAGACTTACCCAAAGGAATGTGCCGATACCAATCAGCACAACAATCCAGCTAATACTCGCCAGCCGATCTCTGCCCGTATTCCCGGACCGCCCACCACCATTCATAATCCCCGACGTCCTCAGATTCCACCACTGCCACGGCGACAGCGCAAAAATAACCTTCACAAACCCCAGCAACCCCAAACTCGCTAACCCTTTAACGAAATGTTCCGTCCACGTCACTTTCTCATCATCCGTAAAAATCGGTTCAATCCTCTGCCCAACCTTCGCAAGCGGGTTCGTCGATATCACAGACAACGGATCCACATAGAGGTTAATTATCGGATCAGCTACAAAGCCCATGATGAAAAGCGCCGCGAAGAATATGAATATCGTCAACACAATCTGTGTAGCCGTGCTACTGATCCACCTTCCCCATCGCATACGCTCCAATCGATATTGAAACCCGCAGGTAGGACATTGCCAGTAGTTTCTTCTCGCGTAACCCGGATCGGCATGGCGCCAGGACTGGAGACATCCCTCGTGGACGTATTTTGAGGAGCCTTTGCATTTGCAGGGGCGGAGTAGCCGGCCAGATTCTGGGTCGGTGGAGTCGTAGGTTACGGAGGGGGAGGGTTGGAAGAGGTTTGGGACGGTGTCGGATGGGGGGTGGAAAGTGGGGTTGACGGTTTCGAGACAGATGCGACAGGTTCGGGGGGGCCAGTGGGTTCGTGGTTTGCGTGGGGGTTGACGAGGTGGCATGTTGGTCTGTGGAGGTGATTGGGATTGTTGATGGGTTTCTGGAATGGGTGTGGGCTCTTCATGGAATGAACCAGGCATTGCTGAACCATTCTGACCGGCTTTTGTTGGATAAACTGGTGGCGTTCCTGCATTGTCTGGCCATTGCCAGGAGGGAGTTGAGTCAAAGCCGGTGGACGTCATACTTTGTTTATTTCAGAGATGCGTAAGACTGGTCAACGAATGCTATCCAGCACCAACTTGCTTGTGATTTCTTAACGAGCGTCGTCTGAATGTGAAAGAAGACATGGCCCGCGGGGCATTTGCTTACCAAGGTGAGGCTACGTTGGTCTTTAGAAGCCATCGAATGAGATGGATATAGCGCTAACGGAGCTTATGAAAAGCCGATCCGACTCTTGACGCGCCAGAGAGCTCTGCCTTAGACCATTCAGTACGAGAGCTCTACATCTTCCAACTGATGTACTCATTCCGAAGACAACTTTGTGCAAAGGGCATAATACTTGGATTCGCATGATCACTTCGTACCTCTAATAGCTGACTTACACATCCGCCATGGCGGACCGCTACTCCTTCTCCCTCACCACTTTCTCCCCGAGGTAAGTTAGTAGAAAGATGTTGTCTTCTGAGCATCGTACTAACAAATATATAGTGGGAAGCTTGTTCAAATAGGTACATAGTGCTGCAAGGCCGTACAACACGTCCCAAGGCTGATCGAATCCAGAATATGCCCTCAATGCTGTCAACCAAGGTGTCACATCGCTAGGAATAAAAGGTATATTCCACTAAAGCGTCTCCCACACAGCCTTAAGCTCACCATTCAAAGCAACTAATGGCATCGTCCTCGCCACCGAAAAGAAATCCTCCTCTCCCCTCATCGACCCACCCTCCCTCTCAAAAGTCTCCCTCATAACCCCCAACATCGGCATGGTCTACTCAGGCATGGGCCCCGACTACCGCGTCCTCGTCGACAAAGCCCGCAAAGTCTCCCACACAAACTACAAACGCATCTACAACGAATACCCACCCACCCGCATCCTCGTCCAGGACGTCGCCCGCGTGATGCAAGAAGCGACTCAAAGCGGTGGCGTGCGCCCTTACGGTGTCAGCCTCTTAATAGCCGGCTGGGATGATGGCGTAGAACCTGAGACGGAGGAATTGAAGGATGAGGGGCTGGAGACGGATGCGGAGAAGAAGAAGGCGAGTGGCAAGACGGGAGGGATTTTGAAGGGCGGACCGAGTTTGTATCAGGTGGATCCGAGTGGGAGCTATTTTCCTTGGAAGGCGACGGCGATTGGGAAGAGTGCGACTAGTGCGAAGACTTTTCTGGAGAAGAGGTATAAAGATGATTTGGAGCTGGAGGATGCGGTGCATATTGCGCTCTTGACGTTGAAGGAGACGATTGAGGGAGAAATGAATGGCGAGACGGTGGAGATAGGTGAGTTTGTTAGCCGTGTGGCAGGCTGTGTTGGATGCTAACAGGCTGGCTGATAGGCATTGTTGGTGCTCCGGCTGACCATCTCTTGGGATATGAGGGAGTTGAAGGGGCAGTGGGACCGAGATTTCGAAAACTGAGTAAGGCGGAAATAGAAGACTACCTGACGAATCTGTAATGCTGGGCGTTGTATCTGGTCCATAGACGAGCATCTCGGAGAAGCAAATGGCACAATAGCATTGCATGTACCTTCTCAAAGCGCGAGCCCCTATAATGGAGACTTCGAGTTCACTGTGTCTACCCGCCACATGATATCATCTTTATGATACCAGGGCATCACCCGGATGAATTCCCAGTGGCGGATAAAGTCAATCAAATGTTGCCCTTCACAAAGCATGTGTATAAATCTGGAAATATATCATGCCATTCTCACAGCAAGATGACCTTGCGGCACTTCAAGCAGCGAACACGGCACCCTCTAGTCACACAGTACAAAAACAATCAGGAGAGGCAGTTCGTACGGAAGAGGAATTCATGATATTACAATTAAATACATCTACTTAGAAGAATGTTATTGTTCAAAAGAACTCGGCAACCATCGCCCCCTCCCCATCATAGCTCGTAGGGCTCGAATAGATTGTCCCACGAGGTTCCGTATAACCTGGCGGAACAACAATTTCCAATTCCATCGAACTCTCGCTTAAAGGAGAACGTCCACTGCTACTCAGACTCCCTGCGTTCTTGGTTGTTGAAGTAGGTGAGACGTAGTCGAATGTGCCTGAGGTAGAAGTTGAATTGGGTGGTGCCTTGATCGGAAGCCTTCGGCGGCCTGAACGCTTGGATGCTGGGGTGATAGGTGAGACCTGGGGGCTTTCCGAAATTGGTGTTGGAGGTAAAGGACGGTCTAAGTCCAGCGGTTTGGGCCAGGGTGACTGCGACCGCGATGGATGGTCTGATTTGAATGAGTGCCTGGTCGACGATGTGATGATCGTTTCGACCCGAGGGGTACTTGATCCCCCTTCGCTGCTCCTACTGTTGGTAAGGATCTTCGTGGACACGTATATTCCGGTCTTGCTCTTCGTACTGCTTATGCTGCTATATTTCTGTAGCTTTAAGGGACCATATGAGACAGTCTCCGCCATCAATTCGTGATATACAGGTGGAGGCTCTTGTGGCAGTTCCGATATCTCCTTGGCTGATCCTGAAGGTCGCGTCTCGTCTTGTAGCTCGATCTTCCCACTATCTGCGAGCTCTCGATAATCGCCATAGAAAAGGCTGTTATGAGCAATCTCCTGAATTGAGAAGGCTGTCGAAATCTTTCCGTCCTGCAACGGTGTTGTGATATCGCTTTTCCGGATATCGCTTTTCTGGGTTATCTGCTTCTTTGCCCGCCGTCTTCGAATGGCCCAGGTGCTAAGGAGTATGATTAGCAGTAGGAATAATGTGGCTCCGATGCTTGCTCCAATTATGAGCCCACGGTTGACATGACTACTTGATATAGTGGCTGCCGGTGGAATAGTGATTAAAGCCGATGGAATTCCATCTTCAAACAGACATTGGGAAACGGAGAAGTTGGAATGCTCGTAATTTGTAATCAAGTATCTGGATAATATTGATTAGCATATGGAACTTGGAAAGATTGCTAATTTATCAGAAACATACGCTTCTTGCAAAAAGGTTCGACCAAGAGTGTACTGCGTCTCACTACCATTTTGAAGCGGGAAGTAACGAGTAGTGTTATCTACAAGAGGATACTCTCCGATCAGGTCAAAGCTCGCATAGGGAAGGACAATGTCGACTGTAGGTCCTCCAGTGGTCGTGTCCCCAATCTGGAATGTGAAGGTCGCGTTTTTGGCTAACAAACTCTCATGGAGAGTGTCATTAACAAGATACAGTTCTAACGTAGCATTCCAAACCAGACCAAAAGCATCTTCGAATAACTGGCATGCCTCAGAAGGAAGGTATATGTATGGCACAGTTGAATCAATGAACGTCAGGATCGGCGATGGTAGCAGGGATGTAGTCGAGCCATTCGCATCTTTGGCTGTGATGGATTGAAGACCGACAACGATATCCCGAGAGATATCGGGAGCGAGGGAAAAGGACACGTTGTTAGGAATGAACCGTGATGCGTCGTAACCCCCAAAAGTCAAACTTCCGAAGACTCCTTTCAGTCCTATAGATTGTCAGTGCTGGTTCCTAGCGTTCCATTGCAAGTTAAAAGTTTGATCTGTGTCTGCCAGGATGGTATAAAAGACATCCGATCCACATAAGTCCTCTATCTTGGACAACGACTCTGAAATTTGACATCCTATGGTAACGTAGTGTCATCTCTTTATAACTCGAGACTCTGGCCTCGAAGGCGGGGGCTGTAAGGTGGAAAGGCAGCTATACTTTCCGCGCAGGCGATGCTTCCGAGTAATATTGAATGGAATTTGGTAACTTACGATATTGCGCTCCAGCGGTATATGCCCACGAAAGACTCGGAATCCAATTCTTGCTCCTCATCGTGGTGAGAAAGCTCGGATGTGGATCCTGAAAATTGGTAAAATTGTATGGCTGGTGGCCCAGGCCGAAGATGCCCATGTAGTAATCATCGGTCTCAATGTCGGCTATTACTTGCCTTTGTAATGTAGAGCTCCCAGTGGCATCTGAGAGGCCCAAAGCCAACGCATCAAAACCATACGTAGCAGTCTCATTATAACCAAGATTCTGTTCTAATCCCAATGTATAATTGCCTATGCTTTTCCATGACTTGGACTTCGATGAATCGAAGGTCCCGCCGCGAGTCTGGGTGCAATTGGCTGGCTGAGTCGCCGGGCATCCCAAAGGACTGACAACAAATGTTGCCTGTCCAGCGGTCGAGGGGAGCACACGCACAGTCTGCTCAGGGTTTCCCACGCGTAAGGCGAATGAAGACCATGAGCCATCGTTGCCATCCCTGAGCTAATATCAGCGGCGATAGCGAGAAGAATATGGGTGTTGGACATCCACGATGAGTGCGATGTCGACTAGCTTAGAGCTTACCAGTACTCGGACGGAGGAAAAGAGAGCGGCTTCGGGCCGCCGCCAGTCATCGTAGGGCTGACGCTAATTATGAGATGCTGGCGCTTCTTGACTGCAAACCTGATAACGAGGAAGAAGCAATTCAGAAGGTGTCCATTACAGCACCATGACTGCCTTCTCAATGTCCAAAGTCATACCAAGGAGTTCAAAAGCTTCACGCCAGGTGTTTTGGAAGTCGTGAGTCTCCTCTGGGTCCTACGGCCCCCAAATTCGTGTTCGACACTGCCCACCGAAATGTTTCAAGTGGGATCCTTCTGTAAGCGCCTGCGCGGCACGACTGACTTGTGCTCCGAGAATCTCAAATACTACGGACTCGTGAGCACCAAATGTAATCGAACGCCTGGCCCCCACCACACTATGTCGCTGCCGCCCCACATGAATCACGGGTTTGTCAAAAGAAACACTCGGTTGACGCCTTGCTGTTTGATTTAACTTACGTATTGTGGCCCCTATGCACGAACGAGCTTTAGGTCGGGCGGAAAGAAAATACATCTGGTGCTTAGCAGCCTTTGCTCCGTCAGAGTGCTTGAATAATCCAGCTCAAGTACACCTACGATTACAACCAAAAGGACTCATCCTTCGAATATCCGTATCGAACATGAGCCGTAGAATTACAGACTCATCCATGCCACCACGATAAGCGAACTCGCCGAATGTGGCGTTGCCAGCCTTATCTTTGCATGCTGCTGTTTCAGAATAAGCAGAGTGGAGCAATCTGACATCCATTTGGACCCAATGGATATTGACGTTTATTGGCATGCAGATTGTCCCCATTGTCAGCAGTTCCTTGTTCATTTTACTTGTGTCTGGGACTTCTGCATTAAGAAGTCTGATGCACTTTGCCGGCTTAATCACTTCTATTCCAAATTTAGGCGGGTGTAGTATGACAACTTTGTGCATGTGGAAACATCGATGAGCTCAGACGTTGCCGTACTCTACATCTGCCTGAGAGCGCTCCTTTCTCATATTATTCATTAGCCTTTTCTAGAATGACAACCGTGATAGGCCCTGCTGTATGCCTCGAGACCTCTCGGCTCTTCTGGACCGGGTAGTCGCAGATTAGTCAATGCCGAGTACCTTGCCGACTGCTCTGAGCCTTATCCGGTATCACCTCCGTTCGTTATATTGTCAACCCTGTTCATCTTAATTGTTTCAGAAATCACAATAGATGCCAGCGTCACCTGCACGCTTTTGACTATATTTGAGTCTTTCCCTACTCACGAAAGGCGGTTTCTTGTTTCTGTAGCTTTACCATGTTTATCGCTCATCACTATCCTTAAGTGTATCCATCTTGCGTAAAAGCTGCCATGCTGCTCAAGCACGGTCCATTCGTTTCCCTTTCATTCACTGTTGTATTGTTTGCGCCTTTCACTTGGGCCTCCTTGCCTCCCAGGCAAGCAGTGCCCATATCCGCTGGTGCGGCATATTCTTCACCCTCTGTTCCTACTCTAGCTCCTGGGTGGTCCCCGTCTCCACCCGTCTGGTCTTCGCCGACACCTGCCTCGAGTACTACAGCCCCAGTAGGGGCGTATGGCTACCCTTCCGAGCCTATTACCTGCACACCATGGGAACAGTGCAACGTATTTTACCAAGTAAGTGATCTCTACCCGATTACGTGTACTTATATATTCATTCCTTCCAGTGGGTTACTGTGTTATATTGGCCTCAATCCACTCAGAATACGGCCTGCATCCCTCAAGCAACGGGAATACCTCCAACACCGCTCCCAGCCGGGATAGTTGAGTACGATCCTACTACTGTGTACGCTTTTAATGTCTTATTGACACACTGTTTAGAAACAGTCTACAATCTCCAAGCGTATATGCCATTTTCGGATCAATTAGGGCTACTGATGGCTGCAACCAAGTCGGCACTACCTTTCAAGATTTCACAACATCCTTTGCCCCGGGTGACCTTTCCACTGTAGACTCAAGCGGAGCCACGAAAGTTTTCGATTTCGGCGATCTTCCATGTGGCCCTTCAGGAACAGATGATATCAGTTACGCTCCCACGATTGCCCCTCCCTCATTCATTTTCAACGACTTAGATAACGGCGCATTTGCTACCTGCATACCTGGGGCTGACCAGGGAATCGACCCTCCAATTGCCGTCCAAGGCGGAGGCGGTGTTTCAGGCCCTGGCGGAGGCGGACGCCCTGGTCGCAACAGAAGAGCGCCGGCAAATGCTGCTGCAGTGCCTACGCCTGTGATAAGGTAATACTTAAGTGTAGCCAATGCTGCGATCATAGTTCTGTGTGGGGTGAAGTTCACTCGATTGTCTTTTTGGAATTTTGGATGCAACAATAAGGCGTTGTAAAATGATGGGCACTCACGAAGGAATACACGACTTTGATCAGGATAAGGGTTTAGATATGTCCGGGCAATGAGGAGCAATGGTACATGCCTCACTTTCACAGGAGGGTTGGCGTTTAAGATTTGAGTCTTTGTACTTTCGATATCGTAAACAATTTGGTTATGAGCGTTGGATCAATGATATATGGTTTTCCCTTCCGATAAGGCTTGACCCCATTTTGCATGGGTAGGAGCTTCTTAGATAATGATGCTTTCTAGGCCACAAAGCGTTGGCGAATCATAAGGTAAGTTACTGTACCGAAATACCAGCTCTCGCGTCAAATTAATTAGCGCTAGCGCGCCCATCTCCTGTCAATGTTGGGACATGCAAAGATTCTAACCTTCGCCACGAACTATATTTATCAGTAATGGCTACGAGCGTAAGGCTTCCAACGGCTAGGTATGAGTCTTCTGTAGACGTGCAGTCCACACCGTCCGGCGTTACCACAACCCTGGAGGGTCGAGCGTATCAGCTTGAGATGCTTGACGAGAGTATGAAGAGGAACATCATAATCGCTGCTGAGACGGGCTCTGGGAAGACCTTGATGTACTAGCAATTATCCTAAAGGATGGTATGGTCTGAACGAAAGCAGAGCAATACTGCGGATTCAAGCGGAGCTAGAACGATGTCCGCCAGAAAAAGTAGGGCAGCTCAAAGCGCAACATGTTATTGACTTTTAACCCTGCTGCTTAGTTTGTTTGGTTCTGCGTTCCTACTGTCGAATTGGCACACCAGCAACACCGTGCTATCTCCACCCAATTGCCTGCGTTCCAGGCCCGGGTCCTCTCAGGAGCAGATAATGTTGATCACTGGACCAATCAATGGATCTGGGACGAGGTACTCAAGGGTATACGTATCGTCGTCACCACCCACCAGGTATATCGCTGCTAGGGAAAGTGACATGACTTAGCTAATTAAACAGGTTTTGTATGACGCGCTCAGTCACGGCTTCGTAGGCATGAACAAAATAACCCTGATGGTCTTCGACGAAGGTATGCTTGTGAAATACGAGTGCATGCTTTATCAACTGCTTTTCACTCAAGCAGCCTTTTAGCACACTCTTGCATCGGCAATCACGCTTCCAGCAGAATTCTCCTTAGATTCTATCACGAAAGTAGGGTAGATGAAAGACCTGCCATCTTAGGACTTACAGCAAGCCCGGTGATCAATAGCAAAGTTGGCAATCTCGAGTAAGTGTAATAGCTTTTATTGACACATAAGACTGATGTGAACCAGCATGCTCGAGGCCACTCTGAATGCGATTACCCGAACTCCCAAACTGCACAGGGCTGAAATGCTCCAATATGTCCATAAACCAAGGCCAATCAAACTAATGTATATGCGAGAAAACCCCGAAGCCGTGATTTCACAAGCGTTGCAAAGCCTTAAACTGGTATTCGAAGGACTTGATATAATGCAGGATCCGTGGGTCACCAGGATGCGATCCGACCCGATAGCCTGCGAGTCTAAAGCTCTCAAGAAGGCGATAATGAGCGAAAAGACGTAAGTAGAACTATTTGCCACTCATTATGTTGGTTCAGTGAGCAATCTGTACTAATTTCCACAGATATTGCCATGATCAGATCAAAACTTTATACAATAGGGCGATCGCAATAAATACAGAATTGGGGACAGCAGCCACAGATTACTACATACATGAATGCATTGTGAAGTTCTTACGAGGAACGGCCGATGGCTCTTTCGTGATCGAGTGCTTAGAAGATGACGAACGAAGATATTTGAAGGAAAAGTTGAGTAAAGTCCACATTCCCAACCTGGATGCCGACCCTCTGGTTCAGGACTCGGTTATGACTCCGAAATTACGTACCCTCATTGAATATCTGCTTGGAGAGGAAGTCCAAGACTTCTCGTGCTTGATATTCGTGCGTACGAGAGCTGAAGTTGCTGTGCTATCTCATATGCTCACTTTCCATGTTCCAAGATTTACAACTAGCACTTTTGTTGGTGCTTCTTCCTTCTCCACGCGGACGAAAGCAATCACAGAGCTCGCAGAAGTCAAGAATCAGAAAAATACCTTGGATGACCTTCGACAGGGCAAGAACCATATTGTTGTCACCACCAACGCCCTTGAAGAAGGAATTGATGTGACGGCTTGCAATGTGGTCATCTGTTTTGACCCACCTCCGAACCTGAAATCATTTATACAGCGCAGAGGCCGGGCCAGAAAGTCGTCTTCTAAATTCGTGCTGATGTTCGAGGAAGGTCCAGGCTCTAGAGCTATATCGACGTGGGAAGAGCTCGAGGCAGAAATGACGAGGATCTATGAGGATGACATGCGGGCTTTGGAAGAGGCCAAAGCACTGGAAGAGCAGGAAGATGAAGGAAGACGGGAACTCTTTAATGAGACCACTGGGTACCTTCTCATCGAGAGCTTCTACTTGATAGCAGCAGCTTAACTGAAACAGGGCAAAGCTTACCCTAGACGATGCCGTTCAGCATCTTCACCACTTTTGCGCTACGCTACCGGCGGCGCCATACGTAGACCTGAGGCCCTTATTTACCTTTGAAGAGCATTCGACTGGGTCGAGGGAACAGGACAAGTCCATTTCAGCAAAAGTTGTCCTGCCAACTTCTGTGGATATCTCCCTTCGGGAAGCCTGTAGCTTGCGTCAATGGAAGACAGAGAAGATGGCCAGAAGAGACGCTGCTTTCGAAGCTTATGCAGCTCTATACCGTGCAGGACTTGTAAACGAACATTTCTTGCCTGTAGGTCACGTTGATGAAGGTGCCGACGAAGCCTACCAGGCTATTGAAAAGCGTCCCAGCCTCGTTGAGGTATCCGATCAATTCAATCCGTGGGCCTTTCTGGCACAGCAGTGGGCGACAACGACAAGTATAACAGCGTTCATGATTACAATCAAGCAAGGGGAGCACATAGTAGTGAGCATGATGATGCTGCTTCCTCGATCACTTCCAAACATAGCAGATTTCGAACTTTATTGGGATGCGAATACTACATACAACGTTTCTATCTCGCCTAATACAGTCGACTTCGACCTTAGTGTCATAGCATCAGCTACCCAAATCACTTCTTTGATACTTCAATCAATATTTCAAAAAACGATGGACGCTGAACAAAGCGATTTTACAACATTGTTTTTGCCCAACGGAGTTGCTGACTTCTCAAAATGGGAGGAGACGAACACGGGTGTAGTCAGAGCCGATCACATCTGTGAAGATGACATTAGTGAGGGAGCTGGACTTGTCAGAGACCTGATGCAAAACAGACTGCCATGTGTTTTTCGCAACGTGAGGTATGCTTCCATTGAGGACTTATATGCTGATGGTGCCATGGACATCGATCGATACAGCGAAACGATGCCTAAAGACCCGGAAATGAGCCTTGGAGGGGCTATACCTGCGGGCAAAGAGCCGGATGGCAAGACGGACTTAGACGAGGAGGATACCAACATGGAGACTTGCGTTCTCATAGAGACGACAAGACTAGCGAAGAAGGTCGACTTTCTACATCGCCCATCAAGCCAAGGACTCCAGATCGCGAAAGGAGCCAGAATCCAGTTGCTGTTTGCCGAAAAGTGCGAGATGGATCGTCTACCATTCAAATATTCCCGTTTTGCCATGTTGGTTCCATCTATCCTACACAGAGTCCAGGCGGCGTTGGTAGTGGATCGGCTCTGCGAGACAATCCTTTCCCCACTGCAATTCAACGACCGAAATCTTGTAGAAGCAGCCATCTCAGCACCTTCAGCACAAGAGTCGACCGACTACAACCGCCTAGAATTCCTTGGGGACTCATTCCTCAAGTTCTTTACATCCTTAACAATGATGGCCAACCATCTACGTTATCATGAGGGTATTCTAGCGCACCTGAAGGACCATATTGTATCCAATGGCCGGCTCGCTCTTGCTGCCATTTCCCAAGCGTTAGACCAATTCATCTTGACGAAAGCATTCACGGGACGGAAGTGGCGCCCTCCATACAACAGTGAGCTCTTGAGCCAACAGCAACCGAAAAGCCGTGAGATGTCCACCAAGACACTTGCAGACGTCGTAGAGGCTCTGATCGGGGCGGCTTACCTGGATGGTGGGCCGGAAAAGGCCCTTCAATGTCTGGAACTGTTTCTTCCAGATGTGCCATGGTCTACAGCTCGCGGTGCATGCGAGATCCTTTACTCCGTTTATCAGGTTCAAACCATTAGGTCGAACCAATTGGATGAATTGGAGCGGCTGATCTCCTACCAATTCACTCTCAAACCTTTGCTAATAGAAGCTTTAACCCATCCATCCCACCACGGACCCAATACAAGTGCATCATATGAACGTTTAGAATTCCTCGGCGACTCGGTTCTAGACAATATCGTCACCGCAACAGCATTCGCCCATAAACCATTGGTCGCCACGCATGGCCTCCACTTGATCCGTGCCGCTTTGGTCAACGGTAACTTCCTCGGCTACCTCTGTCTCACACTATTCACAACCCTACAAAGATTCGACCCTGTATCTGACGACCTAGACAACATAAGGACGAAAGAAGTATCTTACACCTTTCATCTCTGGCAAGCAATGCGTCATGCCTCTCCCACCATCCGCGAAGCACAACAAGCCTGCATCGCTCGCCTCTCGTATCTCAAAGACGAGATCGCAGAGACCCTTACAGCCGGAAGATTCTACCCATGGCGTCTTCTCGCCCGTCTTGAGCCCCCCAAATTCATCTCCGACATAGTCGAATCCATCCTAGGAGCCATCTACATCGACACGCATGGCTCGCTCCCCGTCTGCCAATCCTTCCTCGAACATCTAGGTCTCATGACCTACCTTCGCCGCGTCATGCAGAGTCACACTGCACTTCTGCACCCAAAAGAGGAGCTTGGGCAGCTGGCTGATAGGGAAAGAGTCAGATATGTGCTTGGGAAGGAAGGGGAAGAGAAGGAGAGAAGGTTGACTTGTACGATTATGGTGGGTGAGAGGGAGGTCGTGCAGGTTGGTGATGGGCTTAGTCCGATGGAGGTGCAGACAAGGGCGGCAGATGAGGCATGTGTGATTTTGAGGGCGGAGGGGAGGAGGGCGAGAGGTGGAAGGGGGAGTGGAGATGAGGATTTGGAGGGAGAGGCCGTTGGCAAGGAAGATGGGCGTGAGGAGGAGGACGGGGACGAGGGAGAGGGAGAGGAAAGAGACGAAGTTGCAGACGAAGACAGGACAAATCTCGAAACCAAGGATGTCGAGCAGCAAACGACCGTGAGAGAGCGACTTAATACTGAAGAGAACTCAGAAGACATGGATGTTGATGAGCAAGAGGAGAGACAAGGGGACAGTGACGACAAAGGGTGGAGTTCGGAAGGAGGGGTCAATTTGAAAGGAACGGATGTACGAGAGGAAACAAGCAGGATGGAGGGGATTGAAGATGACAGTGATGACGAGTATATGACGGCTGATGAATGATGAAGATGAGGGTAATGATTGCTATGAATTAATGCCAGCTTTGTTGATTTCGGGAACTGTTGGTATCTAGTAGAGGTAGAGTCGGATCAAGCCGTAATGCAAGTGTTTTTGAGTCCTCATATACTTTGTTCCTGTTATGCTTAGGATGATGCAGAGATACCTACTTGACATGAGAACTCGGGCGCAGGCGTAAGGACCTTCGAGTGTTGAGTAAATGCACGTTCAGATATGACACCCGCAGGCATAGTCGTACAGTAAAACCACCCACAGCAACAACGCAGAAGACGTTGTCTCTCCTATGCTATACAAATATGCAAATATGCATGCTCACTTCTTTGCCCTGCCTTTCCCTTTCGCGCTCTTTTGTGGTTTGACTTCCTCTTCACTTTCATCGTCATCCTCGTCTACGTTCTTGCCCTTGCCCTTTCCTTTGGCACCAGCCTTCTTCGGGGCTTTCTTCTTCTTCGGAGCGGCAACGTACTTGTCCTTTTTAAGATCAAGCGGTTCGTCGTCATCGAGGACTGCCTCATCTGCGCCGGAGCTCAGTCCAGAGTCCGATTCGTCTATTGCTTCCTCGAGATCTGGTCTCTCCTTGGACTTCTTCTTTGGAGCTACAACCTGACTGGCTTTCATGTATGGCAGTGGATGCGCCATTTGGTTGTAAGTTCTGGTGAAGGCGCTCTTCGCCTGTGATTCGATCTTGACCTTTTCCATGTCCATTGGGCCAACCCCGAGTTCAAGGATTGCATCCCAGTCCTCTTTTGTGAGGTAGTAGCTGTCCATGACTTTAATGATGTCCATCAGGCCATCCTTACCCTGGATCTGAAGTTCGTGAATCAGTCGATACCATAACACGGGAAGATACTGTTGTCGAATTTCGTGTCGATCGCCGGATGCCCGGAGCCGCATGTGGCCTTGAATTTCTTTGATGAACCGCATGAGCTTGCCTAGAAGATATTTAGTAAGACGATATCAAGATACAATCTGGCTCTAGAGTCTAGCATACCTTGCTTGCTGTTGTTGCCTAACCAGGAAGTGAACCTGGTCTGAGAGCCTGCTTGACTTCCAGCGACAAAACTAGCGGGTCTAACAAAGCTGAAAACGGCATGGGTAGGCATCAGAGACCATTGTTGTTGAGAGCCATGAATCATACGGTCAACGAGGTCTCCATCACTAATGCTCTCTGCTGCCTTGTCTGTAAGTTCTAGCATCTTTAATTTCTTATCTTTGCCAGTCAGAGTATTTGACAACACAGGATTTGTTGAGAGGTAATTCTCTTGTAACATTAACGAGCTGAATTCATGATCATTGAAGTACAGCTCGATCTTGTCGTTCAGTGTGGATGTGCTGCTGGGCGCGAACATGCCCCCTCCCAGAATCTTGCTTACAATATCCCAAGGCTTAAGAATGACATGTTTCTCCCAGGCTTTGGACATATCCTTCCCAGCGTCAAAGTCCATGGCATCCTGGTCAAGTTTGGCCGTTGATAGCATATTGATGACCTGACGGATATCCGCGTGGCTTCCTTCAATCAATGCGTTGATAACATTAGGGGGCACTTTAAGCTTTTCTCGGAAGCAAATGGTCATGATTCGCTGACGAATTTGGTCCACGGTGGGCCTTCGGAATGGTAGATCCCATGCCACAGAGTCGAAGGGCTTCATCTTTGGTAATCTGCGATCATTGCATATTAGGATGATAGGGACGCTGGTCTTTCTGCAGACTGCTGCTAAAGCTCCAACACCTCCTCGGTCTCCAGCAGACATGCCATCGACTTCATCCATGATAAGGACAATCTTTTTTTTCTCCGTTTCCACCTTCTTTCCATCTCCGGCAAAGTAGCCAAGCAGTGAAGTCGTGTCGAGTACGCCTCTGAGCCCGGTTTCGACCAGCTTCTTGCTCCTTGTATCACTAGCATTACTCTCAATTATATCATAGCCTTCTAGTTTGGCGGCAAGATGAGCTGCAGTAGTCTTTCCTATTCCTGGGGGTCCGTGGAGACACATGGCGCGGAAGGCACCCCATCCCTCTTTCCCTGGCTTCTTGAATTTGGTTCTCAAGTTAGCTGGCCAAGCTCTAAGCCAGGCTTGCAGTCTCTCGACCTGCGCTTTGTTGCCGCATATCATGCTTGTGGCTGTTGGGGCGTACTTAACAGTCCACAGCCGGCTGTCAGTGGTTGCCGAACCAGTGATATCACCTTTGGATTCCGGCTGATTGCGAATATTGTTACTTGCAGCTTTCTTAGCCTCTACACGTTCCTGCTTTATCATCTCCTCAGCAGCTTTCTCTACCTTGGCTTGTTCTTCCTTTTGCTTGGCCTCATATTGCTCAGCAGCTTTCCCATCCCCACCATTGGCCGGTAACCTACGAATGAGGTCGAATAAACCGTGCTCATTAATCGTTTTTAGGCCATATTGCCGTATTGTCTCGAGCTTCTTAGGACCGGCATCAGAACCAAGAACAACAAAGCTTGTCTTCTTACTTGGCGCACCAGTGACCTTCCCTCCGTGCCGGGCTATCAATTGCTTACCGGCCTCGCGGTCCAGAGTATCAAGCAAGCCAGTGAAGACAAACTGCAGTCCCGCAAGGCAGTTCTCAGCTCCTACAGGAAGGTCCGCAGATGGTCCAGAAGGTGCAGGGTCCGTATGTTTGGCATTGAAATTATAATTAAACTTATTGGTCTCGTCCCGAGGGGGAGGTGTTGGTGCCCGAACCGTTGGAATGTCGTCAAGTATGTCGTCGACTTGTGTCCTAATATGTGGCTCTTCCTTTTTCTCTTTCTTTGAGTTGGCCTTCTTTGCTGGTGACTTTGTCTTTGAGTTCTTGGCCTTTTTTGAAGCCTGGGGGATTTCATTCTCATCTGCCTCTTCGTCCTCCTCATCTTCAAGCTCTGCAGACTTCCTTTTGCGGCCTTTGGCAGAGTTGCTGCCATTAGTAGCTTTAGCTGGGACATCTTTCATCTGTATATCGATATCCTCATCTTTGGATACAGCTTCCTTCTTAAAGGATGCACTCTTGCCTCCTTTGGCGGTCCTTCGACTAGGCTTGACAATCTCATCCTCATTGTCATCGATCTCGTAAGCATCTTCCTCACCCTTCCGTGCGTTCTTGTAATCCGCACCAAAGATGTCGTCACCGGAGTCTGCATCAACATTAATAACCCTTGGTGCAAAGTCGTCATCCTCATGATCATCCAATTCGACGTAATTCGGCTTGTTCTTCTTGCGAGAGCTCGTTTTACCACTCGTCGCGGGCTCCGGTTTAGGAGTAGCTTTGACTCTTGGAGTAGATTTAGCAGATGTAGTCACTGCTACCCCTGGTTTGGTGGGCGTAGAGCGTGTTGGTTTCGATTTGCCGCTCGAAGCGAAGTAATCAGAAGTTGTAGTGACTTCTCCAATGGGAGATTCTCTCTTCCTAGGCCCGAGGTCAGCTTTGAGCGAAACTTTTGGCCATTGAAAGCTGCACGTACATTTGCTTTTTGGGTGGTGGTTTCTTTGGTGTAGTCTTTTTGGCTGGCTGTACCTCGATGTCATCCTCGCTATCACTGAGAACCTTTCGCTTGCCTACGGAGGATTAGTATTGATCCAGCTCGTGTGGAGAGTCGAATGCTATACCTCTCCCTTTGGGCTTCTTCTCTTTGGGCTATGGAGTAAGTAAAACCATGTCAGCGTCTTCAAGCCACAAGAAAGCACCAAATCGAGGAACTTCTGCTAAAGTTGACATAAGACTGAAAAGGTAGAGACGAAGAATCCCATCTTTCACCGCCGCTCCGCTATGGGCATCATGAAAAAGGAAAAGCATCAATCACATACAGCATCCTTCGCAGATTTTTGCTCCTGGCTAGCGGCAGGAGTCTGACCACCCTTTCCTCCAAAGAAGTTCCTGATGTCAGTCGGCATACTGCTCTGTACGGCTCAGCGCTGCTGAGCTTAAGACTATGACTCCGGCTAGACGAAGGTCATTTGCAAGGCGCCTCGAATGGCGGAATGGAAGTACAGAGGTTCATGCTGATAGAGTGCTTCGAGGACTGAATGGTGTTGGACGCTTCCGTCATCGCGATGGCGGACGCGACTTGCGCGTGGAAATCCGTGACTGAACGGAATTTATTCCGTTACTGCTGCGATGCACCAACAAGAGTTTTAGCTCGAGATTTCCGACAAGCAACTCATCACAGCTGCCATGAAACCTCGATTACTGTCTTCCCGAAAACTTCATATGTCAATGGGAAGCTGTATATACTCAGCATCTTCCCGCCCTGCCATTTGTATGTGGTCCCCTCTGCCAGCTTTCCCAATCGAACTAATTTGACTAAACAGATACTACAGGTCTTCCGATACGCCAGTCTCCTATTACCTCGACCTTCCGCGCCTTCACAACTACTCCTCTCTCTCTCAATTGGCTTGCCCCGAAAAGAGGCCATACCGCGAAAAATCGCAAGGGGCGGTGCCGCGTTCCCACAGGGGGCTCCACACGAGGCACAACGGTAGTATGGGGCGACTATGGGCTACGATTGCGAGATCACGACCGGCGTATATCCGCAAGTCATCTACAAATTGCGTTTGAGACAATAAGGAAAAGGCTACGAGGTGAAAGATATAGAATCTACACTCGGGTAGCGGCAAATATTGGGGTGTATACAAGTGGTAATGAGGTCCGTATGGGGAAGGGAAAAGGAAGCTTTGATCACTGGGCTGCGAGAATGGCGGTCAGCCAGATTATATTCGAGCTCAAGGGGGAAATGCATGAGCAGGTTGTGAGGGATGCGTTGAGATTAGCTGGAAATAAGCTGCCTGGTGAGAAGTGTTGCTGATGGGTTGCAAACGGGGATGAAGAGGCTGACAGTGAAACAGGTTTATGGGAGTTCGTGAAAAAGGGAGATCCACCAGTGATGGGGGTAACGAAGATGGAGGCTGGCGTTACATTGGCTGACATGAAGAGGCCGAGGATAAAATTGCCGGCTGATGTGAAGGCTGGTAGGATCCCCGCAACGACGCCTGAAGAACTACCTGCCGCGACGCCCACTGCTGCTGCATCGCCATAATTCATTTATAGAGGGATATCAATTGCATATCTAAGTTTACTTTACATCTCCGAATTAGGCTCCGATGCCAGTTCCTGGACCATATCCCTGGTCCCTCCTTGATTCTTCGGCATCATAGCTGCCCTCTTGATTGCCAGTCCCGCCAAATCCATCTAAAAGCTTACGTCAACTCCTACACTATTGGGTTCTGGGTTTCGGCGGATCTGAGCTTACCACCTTGATTTGCATTTCCTTGAGCTTCTGTGGTCATTCCACCCATACCACTCTCGGATATATTCTGTCCATATCTTATGTTCTCTGTAGCTTTTGCTCCTTTCTCAGACTGCTGTTGCTCCTGCTGGGAGTCTGTCGAGTCGACTTGAGTTTCAACATCTAAAGGCCAATCAGGTGGGAGATCTTTCAAACGGAAGCACTAATGGGAACTGCTAACCACCCATCTGACCACCTTGCTTGGAATGCGGATTATTGGCGGTCTGTATAGATTGGTATCTGCTTGTGGATGAGTTTCGTGCTTTCTAGTTGTACATGAACAACTAGTACTGATCAGATTCCCCTCCTGGTTCGGTGTCCATCATATTCTCAGACATGGTCGTATTGATTGGGGTTTTTTGATCGTAGTCTTGCTCAAGAGATGCGATTGGTTTCAATAGGGATGTGGTTGGATTTCGTGTTTCATGGGACAGGTGGTGTATGGGTATCTTCAAACTTCCGCAATGACGCACATCATGGGAATTGCCCTGAACTAGCCGTTCTAGTACACCAGCACTCCTTACGACTAGTCCGGAAAGTGATAACAACGCCAACATTTTGCATTACGGTCGATATCTTCATATCCTAGAAGTCCATTCCCATAAGATAACTGTCACTCTATTAGCTTAATCGCATAACGCTTCTTTTGTAAGACTAACCTTTCTAAAATTCTCATGAATTTGGCAACAAAGGCCTCAAGATGAAAGATGTGTTTCTGTCTTGATTAGTACCAGACGTAAAGCAACGGGGCCCGATTTGCGCTTACACTACCAAGTCGTATTCGATGTTCGTAGAACGCAGACCACCTGATCACATCCGCCTTCAGTGCATCGTCGATTTTCGGGATGAGTTTGAAAGTTAAAGTCTGCTCCAGATCAGATACATGGAGTGCAGCGGAAAGATTGTGCTTGACTTACCTTCAGAACAGTCGTAGGTGGGATGCAGTGACTCAGGAGATCGTATAATTTCGCTCGGACCTCCAAAATCCTCGCCGGCGTATGCTCAGCCATGATCATGTCCGCAATCTGCTCAATAAGGGCTTCCCAGTCAGGTGGCGGTATAGGTGTCTTGTCCGTGACTTTCTCACTACTATGGTTAGCCTAATGAACAATAATGATCATTTTCAACCTCATACTTCTGAGCATGTACCGCTTCAAACATGAGCAACGCCCTTCTAAGATTTCTCCCACTATCCTTCGCGATCCTCCTGTTAAGCCCTTCCGCCTCACTCCAATTTTCTTGCTTGCCCACTTTACTGAGCACTTTACATATATCGGCTTCTGCGGGAGCAGCAACCCTAACCAATAGTGTCCGTGAACGGATGGGAGCGATAATGTTTGCAGTGCTGTTCGCCAGCAGTATTAGTCTCAGATTGGGACTGTATTTTTCCATCGTCCTTCGCAGTGCCGCTTGTGCATCTCTCGTAAGATGGTCCGCCTCATTGATAACCACGACCTTGAAGCGCTGCCGGGCGGATTGGTCCACCTGTTGAGTCTGGGCAACTTCTTTCAGCAGGTCTTGAATGACCACTCTGTCGAAGTTGCCGACATCTGAAGGTGTTATCTCTAGATGGTATACTGATGCAACGATGTTGAATTCAAGCTTGCGGTTCGAAGTTGTTTGGAACACGCGAGAATCGATTTTAATCTTTTCCACACCAGGACCATAAAGCTCCCGTAATGTAGCCACTATCCTTGTCTTCTTTCCTGCACCTGATGGTCCGTAGACCAGGAGATGGGGGAAGTCTCCGCTTTGCGCCTGGTGTTTATAACTTAGCAGTGTTAGGAATGGCGAGGAACAGAGCTTACGAGACTTCTAAGCCGCTCCGAAAGGTCTTCATGATATGTCAGTGCCTCGAGAGAGCGGGGGCGGTATCTATCTACGAGCAATGCCATGTTGTATAGAGAAGATGATGGTTTCCAATTCGGAAACTTTGAGCGACGCGTTCTTTGCTAGCGCGTTCAGGGCTAAAACGACAAATACCCTAAATTGGTGCGGCAGTCACGCAAAGTTGCCCTAGTACCTAGATCAAGTCGACTATTATGCAGCCTAGATTTGTTTCACAGATTTGGACATCGCCTGTGCAATGCGACTAGCCTAGTTTCTGGGCATTATGTAACAAAATTGTAGAATATAATCATCCGAGCATTAACCTATCACTTCTCCACAACCGAAATTCTTTCCTGATCTCAATATCTTACACTGTTCCCCGCTACCACCTGCCCAAGGAGTAGCTTCAGCCCTACGCCTTCGCTGTATATTTTCAATGGCAGAGGTAATCCAGCGTTCCTCCTCAGGTCTGGACAATCTGCTTGCCAACTCAATCCCTGGCTCGCCGAATGCCAAAGTTACTCCTGGGCTTTCCAAAAGCTCACGCAATGGTGGGCGTAGTCACACAGCCCGCCGCTGACGGAGTCGCAAACGGATGCCACGCTTGAGCTCTCGTCTTCTCTCGTTCTCGAGGATTGACGGCGTCGAAAGCGACTGCCTCTTACTCGGTCTCATTCGAGCCCACTAAAGGTTTCTGGAGTGGAGTAAGCGGATTAGATAGGCTCATCTCATTGTCATAGGCATCGGCGATAGAACACCATTCTTGTCGTATTTTGCTTCTATCAGTGGGTTAGTTCAGCAAGTCACTATAGATCGAAAGAGAGGGTTCACTGACTGAAGAAGGTGTATGATAGCGTAATGTTATCGATATTCTTCATCGTAGGATCATTAACAAATTCCGGATCGATAAAAAAGAAAACTGGCATATCAACAGTTTCACCAGCATTCAGTCTCTGCTCCTCAAAGCAGAAGCACTGGATCTTGCTAAAGTAGGGTGCAACCTGTGCCGGCGTAACGCTGTATGTTGCAACCCCAATGATATCCTCGGTGCTTTTGTTCGTCGCGGTATAGAATGCCAGTGCTGTTTCTCCTGGCAGTACACGAACTTCTCGCTGCTGCGGCATGAACTTCCAGGGCATTATGTCCGATACAGAGCCATTGAAGGTTATACGTAGACGGCGCGAGTCGGTTACTGGTGTAAGGCGAGTCGCAGGATCTTCGCCAGCAGAATGGATGGAAGATTTGATAGGTTGTCCGCCCCAACCTGTCTGTGTGCATATCTATATCCCGGCATGAGTAAGAGCCAACTCAGAATTCAGCAAGAAAGACGAACCATCTTGTATAGGGGTACTGAACCATATGACAATGCGACTGTCCCGAGGATGATGCTTAGAGTATAGTACCTGACATCATTAGCCGAAATCATATGAGTTTCCCAGCCATGGTTTACAAAGTTGAAGTATTCTTGTCGGAGAAAGGCGCTCGTAATTGTCCCATAGTCGGAGAGACATTCTGTCTGTTTTTCGCCGTGCTTGCTATTTGCCGCCATTGCTGGCTAGCTCTCCCTGAAAGCATTGGACGCACATTACGGAGACACCCAGAGCAGGTAAAGCCGACTTTCGGCATTATCATGATGAAGATCTAGCAGCAACCTCAAAACAATTTGAAAGATGCAGTATCATCGATCTTGAGACTATAATTATCGCCGAGATATCTCCGTGCCGACTCTTGAACATCAGAAGATGGCTTAGCTTGATAAGTCAGAAGTGATAAATGTAGAACATTCGCACCCGTTACTTTCCTGTCCAACACCTCCTTAGTACCTCAATCTGCTCCGTCACGGCTTTCCTCCTCATCCCCTCCAACTCCTGCCTCCCTTGCTCGCTCCTCCGTTCACCCCACCCGCTCCCATAAACCACCATGCCGTCTCCCACCACAGCCCCCTCTCCAAGCTCAACCATAGCACAGACTTTACAATGCTCGCCTATTACGGCGCCCTTGCCCACCTTGGCTCCAGCTTCAATAATGGTATAAGCACCTATAGAGGCTGCTTCGACCACAGCACCTGATTCAATGACGACGCCAGGGCCAAGACTCACGCCTGTGGGCTCGTCTTCGGCTTGAGTAGGTGCCGGAGGACTTAGCACGCCAATGGAAGCACGCTCGCTGATGAGGCAATTCTCGCTGATGTTTATGGGACCATAGGCGGCGGTCACACGTGAGCGGAGCTGAATTATGACATTGGGCCCGAGAGAGATGGGTTGAGTACCGGTGAAGGCAGTGGATGCGGAAATGAGCGTCGTGGAGTCAGCCTGTATGGGTGGTCCCGGGCTTCTAGACGTGGAAACTCGACTCGTGACACTTGGGCGGGCTGTCATGTTGGAGGGTGTAGACGGGAAGGAATCCGGAATGCAGAGATACGCATCACGACTTAGTGAATGCGTAGACCACAGGTCTCAAAACGGGATGCTATGAAGCCGCAATATTGCACCTATATGAAAATGAGAAAGCCCGGCTTGCTATGCAATACATTATTTACAGGAAGCGAAACTATATAGCCACATCCAATCCATCTATGACACAATCCGCGCCTTGCAGATGCTCCTGTCAAATGCATAACAGCTATTAGCCCTTTCCAAGCGCCAAACGCTCGGATATATGGTATCCGTGATCGCAGCAATTGAACAAGTAACCCCTTAACGAGGAAATCAAGAACCACCTCCCCCACCACGAAGCCTTTTCCCGTTGCCCCCATCTCCCCCATGGATCGCATCTTGAGCATCTTCTCTTGGTCTCTTACTGCCCGGCACGAATTGTCTAGCGCTAGGATTGAAATTGTTGTTGGTTGGGCTACCCCTCCCTTGCTGCTGACCTTGTCCGCCTCCCGTGTTCAGCACTTGCGGGCCACCTCGTCCAGGACCTCTACCGCGTGTGGTTCCGCGTATCGAAGAACCACCCCTGGCGACTGGCAGACCAGACTGTTGTAAACCTCTCAAAGCACCTGGCCCGGTCCCTATATTTGTGTTGATATTACTATGGGCTTGCGATGGCTTTGGAGGTGGGTTTGAACCCTGCTGGGGGACTTGTTGATTCTCGTTGGTAGTATTGGGTTGTTGCGTTGTCGTGGTTGCGTTTGGTGGAGGGCTATGCTGTCCAGCAGGCAAGGCACTCTGGACAACAGGAGCAGCTGGAGTTGGGCGTCCGAAGGTCGAAACGCCGAACGTTTGGCCCTGTTGTTTTGCTTGCGCTTGCGCTTGCGTTTGTTGAGGCAGGACTTGGGCAAATGGATTCGACTGTCCCTGGAGATTTGCTGGTCCTGGCGTCGACTGAGTGGCATTTGGGGCGAAGGGATTTGGTTGGCCACCAATCACCGTTGCAGGCGCCTTGGAAGCATCTTGCTGTGGCGGAGGGGCAACATTTGCCGGCGGTTTGGCATCCTTTATAGCCATCCAGACTTCTCCTACAGGCTTCTGTGGTGTGGCCTGTGCTGCCTTCTGGACCAGATCAATCTTGAATTGAGCGATTCTCATTTTATTAGTAGCCATGTTGACCTGAAGAGCATTCTTCTTTCCTTCCATTAGCACGGCATGATCTTTCGCTGTGTTGGACTTTGTCTGAATGTCGGTTATCTTCTCAGCTAGTATCTTCTCGTGTTCCTCTTTCAACTGTGCAGATATTTCCTCCTTCAGCTTATTGACCTGGGTAGTGACATTCTTCCTAAGAACGCCTCTTACTACCTCGCTTGATTGCACCAGGGTCTTGGCCTCAGCTTCGGTAGGTTGCCAAGATCCAGGGGGAGTTTCGCCTTCCCTCTTGAGGCCCGGCTGCCCATTGACGGCTTGGGCAGTTTGATGCTCTTTCTCCCAAGCTTCTCGCAATCTCGAAGATTTCGATTCTTCTTCCCGCCGCAGCTCCTCAAGCTCGTCTGTATGCCTAGCCCTTAGCCTTTCAATCTCTTGCTCATGCTCTGTTCGCAGCGCTTGCAGAGCTTGTTCATGCTCCGCGGCCAAGCTTTGCCTGATTTGGTTCTTGCCTTCCGTCAATCTCTTGGTGAGATTTGCTTTCATGGCATTTGTACGCTTTTCAAGAGTCTCATCAACTTGCTTGACACGCTCGTTATGTCGCGCCTCTAACTCGGCGCGTACGGCTTCGACATGCTCCGCAACTTGGTCAGCAATGGATTTCGAGCCATCCTCCGCTGAAGCATTCGTGAGTGCTGTCTGGACGGAGGCAGTCGTTCGTAGATTTTCCGCATCCTGATGTGCTTTGGCAAGGTCTTCACGAAGTTTCTTTATATTCTCTTCAGCCTCATCACTAATTATCGAGTTCGCTTGCTGCTGCTGGGCTGTTTGCAACTGGGCCAGCTCAGCCTTAGATGCATTGAAACTCTCTTGCAACTGACCCTGATTGATTATCAGCATTCGTAATACATAGAAATCCTTAGGAAACCTACAATCTGCACTTCGAGTTCAGCGATTCTTGATCTAGATGCATCTAATTGACTTCGAAGGCTGGCGGCTTCAGAGGCCTCTTCAGCGGCTCGTGCTTCGGCTGCCGCCAAGTTGTCCTGGACAACTTGAAGATCTGCTTGCGTCGGTCTCGATATATCGCTTTCGTTGACTTGGCCGTCTTCGCTTCCGTCCCGGGCATTTTGTCCAAGGCCTGTCCGGGTGCCGGCTTTCTCCACAGCTGCGTCTCTCTCTGCTCTAACAGCAACAAGCTGCTGCTGTACATCCAGTAGCCCAGCGAGTTGTTGTTCAAGATCTTTGAGCGCAGAGTCTTTCTCCTTGATTTTATTAGACAAATCCTTTGACCGAGTTTTGAATTGATCAGTAAGCCGCGCTCTCAGAGTCTCAATTTTCTCGTTATTTTGATCCTGGGCCTGGCTCATCTGCGTCGCAGCATTATCCGCCTGCTCTTGCAAGCTCTGCTTCGATAATAACAATTCGTTGCGCTCAGATTCCAAGGCTTTTACTTGCTCCTTTAAAGCCTCCAATTCTGCAGGGTCGACACGTTCGTATTTCTGAAGAACATTTTGTGCCCTTTGCTGCCAACGATCCGAGTTCTCCTTGAGAAGTCTCATTTCACCTTCTTGAGTCTCACATTTATTTCGAAGCTCAAGGATCTCAGCCTTCAAAGGTTCAATCTGGGCAGTAAGCTCTTCGACCTCTTTTGTCCGTGCAACCAAAGCTGCTTGGGCTTGCCGAGTTTCTGCACGTAAGGTGACGCTGGATTCTCGGAAGGTATTCAATTCATTGATCGTCTCCATCAGCTGATTATGTTCCAGGCTCGTACGTTGGCTGTCCGCTTCCACCCGCATTTGTTGATTAAGCCGGAGGCGAGTATCGTCCAATTGTGTCTGGGTGTAGTCGAGTTGCTGTTTCAGTCGCTTTCCCTCTTGAGTAGAGAGCTCTAATTGGACATCCACGATTTCTTTCTCGCGCCGAAGGTATTTGATGACTTCTTGAAGGTTATCAAAATTCGAAGCTGGAGCTTCCCCACCAGAATCTTCATCCCCGGTCAAGACGCGCTTACTCAAACTGGAGATTTGAGCAGTAACACTCTCAAGCTGTTGATGAAGGCGATTGTTCTGGGCTGTCATATTCTCCCGATGGACTTTCAGTTCCGCCAGCTCCCTTTCGTATCGTTCTCGGGACTCTGACCAGCTCTCCTCGCTCTGGGTCAGGCTTGTACGTGAAGACTCAGCCTCTGCCTTTACCTGAGCAATCTCAAGCTTCAGGTCATTATAATCTGCCCGAACCTTCTGTAATGCTTTTGCGGCGTCCCCATGCTTGATTAGCTCGCTCTCGTAGTTCTGTTGTGCTTGTTGGGCAATCTCAGCCTGAGCTCTGAGGTCCTCTTGGTAGTATTGAGCTGCCGCGGCATGGCGATCATCCTCGTCTTTGAGCTGTGCTATTTCCGCCTCATAGGCTTTCTTCTGCTCTTCAAGTCGGTGGTCATTCTTTGCTTGTTCGTTGCGAAGGTCTGTAAGTTCCGTATTGGTAGCGGCGAGTTCTGAAAGAACATCCTCGGCGCGTTGTTCAAGCTCACTAATCTTGAGGTTCTTCTCTTCGAGAAGCTTATCAGTCTCCTGGCGATATAACTCCTGCGTCTCGTTCAAGCTATTTAATTCTTCTTCTGAAGCCTGACTGATTGCCTTGTACTGTTCCACCTGACCTTTGACATTCTCCAGTTCAGCCTTAGTTAAGTCAAGATCACGTTTGAGCTCCGAGACCTCGACTGTTAGCTCTTGCTCCTTACTCAGGCCCGAGCCATCATCATCAGTAGACTGTTGTTGCGTTTCGTCATTATTGCTGTTATTGGCCCGAGGGGCAGACGTTGGCTGTAACGCATTGACACGCTCTTCAGCACTACGTAACTCAATGGTTAATTGATCCACCCTAGCCGACAAATGGTCTTTTGCTGTATTGGCAGCAACTAGCGACTCTCGAACATTGCCAAGGCTGGAAACCAGGTCATCAATCCTCCTTTGGCCCTGCTCATGGTCGTATTCTCGCCGTTGAGCCAGCCTCTTATTCTCCTCCGTCGCTTCGGAAAGCTTGACTTTGGTGTTGTGCAGTTCCTTCTCCAGGTTGTCGACTTGCACCTGCAGTCTTCGGCGAGCCTCTGTGTCGGAGTGTTCTCGCTCATTCAGGAGGTTTTGGAGGTTGGCGCTCAAGGAGTTTAGTCTGGACCGCTCATTGAGAAGGTTCTCGTTATCCTCAGTAAGTCGCTTCTCGATGGTCTTCCAGAAATCTTTTTCAGCTTTAAGATTCGCAGTCTCATTTCGCATGCTGTCTATAATTCCCTTGGCTTCTACGAGATCTTCAGCGACTTGCTGCACTCGCATTTCTAGTTTGCTTGCGTTCTCCGACGAGTACTGTGATCTCCTTTGCAGCTCCACATTTTCGTTCTTGAGCATTGCATAGTTGGCATTAAGCATCTCATAGCGTTCGTGGGCAAGAGTGACCTGGCTGTTACTGCGAGCAACCTCACTTCGAAGCTCTCCATTCTGCCTGGAAAGACTGTCGACTTGTTCCCTTAAGGTTGAACGGTCTGTGGCTGCCTCATGTTTATAGGCATCAAAATGGGCTTGCATATCCTTGTACAACTTGCCGTACTCAGCAAGATCTTTAGCTGTCGGAGAATCTTCGATACTGTTTACAAGGCCAGCTTGTCTTGGCGTAGTAGGAGCCGCGTCTCCATGGCCTGATGCCCCGAAGAGGGAGTTCGCGTCTGAACCTGGGGGCAACTGGCCTCTTTGAGAAAGCATGCGGCGGAACATATCTCGCTCCCTGATATAGCTTTGTGATTGGGTCATCAATGATTTCACCTCGTCCTTGCAACGCTCATACTTTTGCTGCAACTCGTCCCAGTTGCGAGTATCCTCTAAACGTTTCCGTACAGCCTCCTCGTGCTCCATCCTTTCTCCAATCTCCCGAGTGATTTTGAGCAGATTCATGTTCTGTTCCTGGAGCTCATTGATGTTACAGAATGTTACGAGATTTGCACTAATATACTTGGCAGTATCGGTGGAGCCTTCCATTGCTTCCTCATCAATCTGTCCATGGGCAAGTCGATCAAGTTGTCCTCGTTCTTCTGCGCCAATGTCATCAAGGCCCTCATCGCGGAGATGTACCTCCATCAAAAAGACTTTCACTTGAGAGCTGAGATCCCGCAACTGCTGACGAAGAACTTCTCCCTCCATGGCCTTGGCCTCTATCTGGCCCTCCCACTTCTTCGTCGCTTTGATGGCTTGGTCTCTCTCCTTAGTAATGACATCAATCAGGGAAGACATTTCAGTGATTTCGGACTCAAGTCGGGCATGATCTGAACGCAATTCCTCGATCTCCGGCTGGCGTGTCTCCAAGTCCTGGATCATCTCGTCGATAGTAGAGGTGAGCTTCTCATTTCGACGCCTTTCGGTTTCTAGCTCAAGTTTTATATCGTTGTAGTTGCTATACATTTGTGTTACGCTCAGGCCTGTCTTTGAACGTGCAGTGCTTGGTGAGCCTAGCGGAGTCGATGCCCCACGCATAGGAGTTCCAGTCATATAGCCATTCGTGCCCTGATGGGAAGAGTGAGACTTTTGCGCTTGGCTTTGCATTGCCGAAAGATCAGCTTGTAGTTGCTCGGTCAGCACTTCAAGTTCTGCAATCTTAGCCTCTGCAGCCTCCCTTTCCGTATGCTCTGTTTCCAGCTCTGCGCTAAGTCTTCCAAGTTGCTCCGACGCATCGTCCTTTGCAGCTTCCAGCTGAGCTGAAAGGTCTTGCTGGCGTTGTCGTTCAGTGTTTGCTGAATTCCTTGTCAATTCAGTAAGACGGTTGGCTGCGTCTAATTCGACTCTGAACGATTGTTCCCTTCTGGCAGCTTCCTCTTGCATCTGTTGAATTCGAGAAAAGGAATCATCGGCTTTCTGGCTGATTTCTTCTAGCCTCCGACGTAACGAAGTCTCCGTCCGGTTAGCGGCGTCGATGGCGCTCGTTGCCTCATCATATTGGCGTTGTAACTCAGCAATGCGCAGGCTCTTTTCCTTCCGATACTTGGTATATTCCTCAGACTTAGTCTTTAGTTCCTTGTCCAACCAGTCGTTATTCCTTTTCAGGGACTCGATCTCCTGCTGTAACCCTTGCTCATGGATCCTCGCACTGGCGGAAGCAGCTTGCGCGGAGTGGACTGACTGCTCAAGGCTCGAGACTTCGCGTCGAAGCTCTATTGTCTTCTGATGCTGGACATTAAGCTCTTGCGCCAGACTATCATGAGCTGTAGTCTTCGCATCTAGAAGCGAAAGCGTCTCCCGATTTGAAGATTCGAGTGACGAGATCCTGAATTTTAGCGCCTCTATCTCGGAGGTCGAATGTGAAGTTGAGGTGCGGAGGTTTTCAAGTTCAGTCTCTACAGAAGCCCGTGCATTTTCTGAGGATAAAATTCAGATTGCTGACCTCCTATTGTCTCAGATCAAACTTACCTTCGGCTTGTAGCTTCTGCCTCAAGTCCGCAGCCTCTTTGAGGCCCTTGTCTACGGAGCCCTTCAAGGCGCGGCTTTTGGACTCGGCCCCACGCACCGCGTTTTCAAGCTCCACGCCAAGTTTGAATTTCTCAGATGTGACCTCATTGTATTCCCGTGCTTTAGCTGATACGTTCTCGAGAAGCTTTCGAACGAGTTCAGCGGTGGGGGCGTCCAGAAGAGTATTGATCGAATCTTGCGGTAAAGAACAGAAGGAAGAAAGCTGGGGGATATCCAGCTGCGCGACCTCCATAGCTTTGTCGCGGCCGAAGCCGAAGTCCTTGCTCTTGATTATACCATTTATGCAATATGCGATCTGCGTTGCTGTTCCTCAAAAGGCGCTTCTGAGACTGAGGTTAGTGTTATTTTGGTGATGAAATGCGGGCTCAGGCTGTGGACATGAGCTCCCTCTTCGACGAGCTGGTTCTCCAGCAAAAGCGTCAATGCTGGAAATCCTCGACAAATAGGATGTGCACGGGTCAAAGAGCGGAAGAGGCAGAAACAGCTTCTGTTGATTAAGTGAGTTGATCTTCACGACGCCGAACACGGCGAAGCTTGGCATGCAGCTTTAGCGCCAACCGCGGGTTTTTGGAGGTGGGTAGGTACCTTACCTTATAACGGTTCAGTAGCCTCAAAGCTTCCTCATCCGGCCAACTCCCCTCCGTTGAGTTGAAGACACCCAGAAACACTCTTCGTCGGATCGCGGTGTACCAATAGGTCTGTGTTTTGGAAATGTCTTATCTTCAGAACCAGATTAGTGCATTTAAATCCAGCGTCAACTCCTCTGCTGGCAAGGTAGCCAACAAGCGGACAGCTGGTGGCACGAATCCTGGACCTTCTCCCGCTCCAACGCACTCATCGGCATCAAGGCAGAATGATCTCAAGCGAAAAAGACCAGAGCAGTCTAATGTTGTCTACTCACAGCCAGCAGACACAGGCACGGGAAAAAATATCATGACCCAGGTGACCTACGCTATAGATTACTTGAAAGACAAGAATACACCAAAAACCTTCACTGAAATCATAGGTCATCTATCAGTTCATAATTCTGGGAAAGATTACCAGAGCATGATCAAAACAATCTTAATGAAGCATGATAAAGTCAACTACGATCCCAAGAATGACGGAGGCGAGGGCACCTTCAGCTTCCGGCCAGTTCATGATATTCGCAGTCCGGACAAATTACTGGGTCATCTACAGTCTCAGCCAACGTTTAAAGGCCTCAGTGTCCGTGAATTGAAGGATGGATGGAACGGTGCTGAGGAGTCCATTGATGAGCTGGAGGATCAAGGCAAGCTTTTGGTAACGAGGAATAAGAAAGACAACCATGCTAAAATGGTGTGGCCGAACGATCCATCGCTAAGCTTCACAATCGATGAGGAGTTTCAGTCCATTTGGCATAAGATCAGGCTTCCTGAAGCGGGGGCTTTAGCAGACGAGCTAGAGAAGGCAGGCTTGATGCCTGCGAACAAGAGTGGTGTTGTCAAGGCCAACCCAGTGAAGCAGGAGAAGAAAACGAAAAAGCCAAGGAGGGGTGGGAAAACGACGAATTTGCATATGATAGGCGTTCTGAAGGACTACTCGCATTTGAAAAAGTAAACGACCCAGGCAACCACTATACGTAGATTTGCTGCTTTAGCGAGGTGTTTGGCGTATTTAGGGGCAATTGGGAGGCTTTATACACTGGCTATTACTGGTGCGGAGGTTAAAGGTCTTATGCATTGACATGGGTTGTTTGTACAACGAGGCCGCGGCTCAAAAACTTTCTCAAGTATGGCATAGAAATTCCGATCATGAACGGAACTGCAGGTATTCGCTGGATTGGGTATCTTAAGGAAGAAAAGGTGATATCCCGTCATCTATCAATGTCCCTCCTTACGCCAATGAAATAATTTCCCCACCTCTCACCTCCATTCACCATCTTCCATCCCAAGCCTGGCACATAAATACAACCTTGACTTTTTAGGCCTCCATCACTTCCCCATCCCTCCTGTGCACGAAAGAAGCTCCGCAGTTCTTGCTCGTTGATATACTTCTCCCAATCATGCGTTCCTCTTGGCACCAGCCTAACCACCTCCTCCGCCACGAGTTTCGTTGTGAGCCAACTCGCCCACGTCCGAGCGATAGTGCTAACGATCAGCCACCCACCCGGTCTAACAAAAGGGAAACAGGACTTCAGGAAAGAGGCTGGTTGGTCGATGTGCTCTATTACTTCGAAAAGAGTTACTATGTCGAACTGCTCGTCTGGTGACCGCGGAATTGCTAGGTCTTCTATCGACTTATCCTGATACTCGAGTTTCCCTGGCTTCAAGAGTAAGGGATCCCGTTTCGCGTGTTCCTTAGCTACAGCTATAACCCCACTGCTAGGATCAACCGCGAGGACACTCTCTGTCTCCTTAAGTCGCGCAGCACTCTCAGCGAAGATTCCCCCTCCACAGCCGACGTCAAGGAACTTTCTCTCCCTGGCAGGGGGAGGATCAGGCTGCGAGTCGAGACAGAAGGAAATGAAATCGTGCCGGAGAGGATTCATTTGATGCAGCAGACTAGACGAGCCGTGAGGGTCCCACCACGATGAAGCGAGTTTTTCAAAGTGAGAGACCTCTGTTGGGTTTACCGATGACGTCGAAGAGCTGTAGGTACGATAGGGGCATAGTCGTAGAAGAAGTGAAAAGTTACGAGTAGTCCTGAGTCGAACAGCCATTCTGTACCCTCCCAGGCCAGATGAATCTTGCTGTATAATGAAAGAGCGTGAACGTTGAGACAAGATATGGAAATTCAAAGAAGGAGAGCTGGTCTAACATATGGCTGACATCGCTGACCTTAAATAGTATACCTGCAAAGGACCACAGAATCAAGGATAACAGAACAACTACAAAGTCACAACTGTACACAAGTAATCGCTACAACTGTTAAAATGGGCCTGTTGCGGAGCGATGTGCAATAATATAGACTTTAATTTCACGACCAGGCGCTAATTAGATAATCGCGCGTCACCAGCGTGTAAAACTGTCGTTGCAAGTCCTTGGCCAACTTGTGAAGAGCTACCTGCTATCGGAGGAATGAGGTTGTCAGCTACAGGTCGAGCTGTGAGGCTCGCATGGAGCAAACGGTCTGGAACAGTTAGCAGGACCAAGTTACGGATTAATGTCAACATAAAATATCAGCAAAGACCTCAGTCCACAGGTACCTGACAAAGTCTGGACCGCGTCCTATGGAAAAGCTAAAAGCGAACAGCTGCTCATACGGCTCCTCCCACGTTTAGGGTCCCTATTAAAGCCCCCGCTCTTGAAGTCGACGGCAAAGTCTATCCGGTTGACGACTGGACAAATGTGCCAGCTTCGATCCTCTCGTTCCTCCCTCGCAAATTACATTTACAGCCTTCGCATCCAGTATCTATAACACGCCAAGTCATTGAATCGAATTTCCCTTCACCAACATACACACACTATAACCACCTGCACCCAATCGTCAGCGTAGCCCAGAACTTTGACTCCTTGGGCTTCCCACAAGACCATCCTGGCAGAAGCCGTAGCGATACCTATTATTTGAATAAAAACACCGTACTGAGGACTCACACTAGCGCTCATGAGGCAGAAATATTTCGCGACAACAAGAGTGAGGGATACACCATCAGTGCAGATGTGTACAGGCGAGATGCAATTGATCGGAGCCATTACCCCGTCTTCCATCAGATGGAGGGAGCAAGGATGTGGGATCGGACAAAAGTCTTAGGAGGGGACGTAGCGAAAGCTGTTTGGAAAGATCTCGAGCTTCTGCCAAAGCACGACCTCGAGGTTGAGGACCCCAATCCCACGATTCATCCAAAGAGGAACCCTTTACAGGCCGAACATCATACCGCAGAGGAAGCTGAGGCGATAGCTGCGCATTTGAAGAAGTCACTCGAGGGCGTGGTTGTGGAGCTTTTCTCCAGGGCTAGAAATGCCGCTGCGGATGCTGGCAATGCTGATGCGAACGCCATGGAGCCCTTGAGGGTGCGCTGGGTCGAGGCATATTTTCCCTTCACAAGCCCCTCATGGGAGCTAGAAGTTTTCTGGCAGGGAGACTGGCTGGAAATATTGGGGTGTGGCGTGACCAAGCAGGAGCTTTATATTAACGCCGGCGTTCCGCATAAGCTGGGATGGGCATTTGGCATCGGTTTGGAAAGAGTTGCCATGCTGTTGTACTCGATACCCGATATTCGACTTTTCTGGTCCAACGACCCTCGCTTCTTGTCCCAATTTTCTACCTTGGAGAACATCAGCACATATGTGCCTTTCTCAAAGTATCCTGCATGTTACAAGGATGTTTCGTTTTGGCTTCGAAGCTCGAGCAGCAGCGCTGGTGGTGGATCGAAAGCCAACGCGCAAGATTTCCACGAGAATGACGTTATGGAAATCGTCCGTGACGTTGGGGGTGACCTGGTGGAGGATGTCAGGTTGACTGATGAGTTCACGCATCCGGAATCTGGGCGAAAGAGTTTTTGCTATCGTATTAATTACCGGAGCTTGGAGAGGACGCTCACGAATGAGGAAACGAACCAGTTGCATGAGGATGTGAGGAAGAGTCTCGTAGAGAAGCTCGGTGTTGAGCTAAGATAGGATTCTGTTGGTCAGCTATTCCGTGAGAATATTATAATGTATATAGATCTTCAACTCTAAACAATTATATGTTTGATAGTCCCGCTGAAATGCTATACAATCCCCAAGACAGGAGGGGAGTTTATACATGCAGCCCCTTTCGAGGCCCCGACATAGCGCCGTCAGATATTAATACAAGCCCATAAAGCGAGACCCAATACTCGTCTCAGCTATTTTTCACAACTCCAACCTTAGCAGCCTAACAATCGCAATCAGTACCTCTATCCAAAACAGCTACTACAGGACATGCACTCACCCTAACAACCCTCCCATTCAACAAAAACCCCTTCTGCTGCGTCATAAAAACCGTCCCATCCTCCTTCCCCTCCACCTTCGTCTGAAAAGTCGCCTCATGCAAATTCGGATCAAACCTCTCCCCCCTTTCACTCGGATCAAATCTCTCCAGTCCATGTTTCTTCAGCGTCTGCATCAATATCCTCTCCGTCATCTGCAACCCCTGAAGCAAATTTTCAAAATCATTGTTATTATTGGCTTTGGCTTCTGCTGCACCTGATTCGGTTGATGATTCTGCGAGATTGTTGGTTGTTTGGGCGGCGGTGGCGAGGGCGCGGTCGAGGTTGTCGATGCTTTCGATTAGGTCGCTGGCGAAGCGGGTGATGGCGAAGGAGCGGGCGGAGTCGATGTCGCGTTTGGTGCGGTCTTGGAGGTTGCGGAAGTCGGCTACGGAGCGGAGGTATTTATCCTACGATAACAAAATATTAATGTCTGAATAGCGTATCTGAATGCTTTGGAGGCGAACTTTTAGATCGATGATTTCTTTGTTCTTCGCCTCTAGCTCCTTTTTGATGGGATCCTCCTCTTTAGCAGCATCGGAGGAAGCTCCGTTCGTCGAAGCTTCGGAGATTGGGTTACCGTTGCTGTCTGTGGTTGTTGATTGCCATCGTCGAGCTGTTGCGCTCAGAGGCTGGTATATCCGTACAGGGGGGAAGTGAGATCTGGTTATTGGTGCTCTGTATTGAGCCCGTATGCTTGAGCTAGCTACTCGGTATTGTCGCAGTAAACTTCGCTGGATCATGGTGTGGCACTGGTGTAATTGGAGAGGACCTGGGAGAGCTGGTCTTGTGCTACTTATCTACAAAATTTTTGGGTTGGTGATCTGCGTCATCTGGGCGGCAAACGCGTTTACAGATCCCTGCTATCAAAGCCTATAATCCGCCCTCAACGGAGGTCTACGCAATTTGCAGCTTCTGGTTTGAACTTATGGCAACTGATCAGCCAGAGCTGTCTGTATCAGATGAGTTGGTCGAATTACCGGTGGACTCGAAGTCCCGAAAGCGGTCCAAATCCCCCTCCGCGTACCGCAAACCGTGCGATCTCTGTCACACCCCGAATGATGTCCTAGTTCGGTGCCAAATCGATGAAACATGCTCCTGGCATTTCGTGTGCACGAAGAAGTGCTGGAAGGATGTCTCAGGAGGCATAGTAGACGGAGACACAAATCATCCTTACTACAGATATGGAGGCATGTGGAAGAATAAACATGCAGGCGTCTCTGCGAAAAAACCAAAACCAAAGAGATAGGTCGCTATTGGAGCTTGGCGAGCCTGCGACAAGACATACGGAGCTCATAATAGGGTACGCCATGACGGGAAAATATGTTTTGTTAGAGGAAGCATAAGAGCTCTGTGGAGAAGAAACCTCGTCAAGGTTACAGATACTGGAAGGAGGCTGGATGAAGCCGACCGTGATCATTTAGAACATATAATCGCCCGTCAGTACCTCGTATGCCAAGTACATCTGTGAAACTATGTTGCCGCAATAGGATTAGAAGTGCGTGCAGCACATGGTCGAGCGTAAAAAGGATGGTGCGGGCATGAGCCCATTCATGACATCTAAGGCAACATTACATTCAACACCTCCGATTCGTTATTCATGCCCCCGCTTGAGACCCATCGACTGTAAAATTCTTGCCTTCAATTAATCAAGTCTTAGTATTGTCTCCGCAACCAACTTAGGTCCGATACATGCAGCAAGCTCTGCAGCCAGGCACTTTAGAGTTCCTGGCTCTGATATGTCGCCTTCGTCCCACATCACTAGATCCTGCAAGGATCATTACTATTGGACAAATGAGAATGAGGAGTGGAGGGGTGCTTACCTCTAGAAGAACAATCCTATCTCCAATCATCAATTTCCAATGGCCAAGGTTCATCGTTTCTTGTATTTCTGTTATCGTCATTGCGCCTGGCATGCCAGCTTGGAAAACATTTGTTTCGCCTCTCGGTTTGTCAAAGTCTCCACTTTCGTCTGACCCATTCATATAGTCGAGTGCAAATTTGTATCTGACTGGGCCCATGTCAAGCTTTTGCTGGAAGCTAGGGCTTTTCAGATAACGTTCAATGGCCATTGAAGTCCATTTTCTATTCGATAAGTGCTCCAGTAATTCAGCGTCAAGGGGGTCCCACTCGTCCGTCATGGGATCTTGAAGATAGAACATAAGCAGACATACGATTCTCGGCGACGATATTGCTAACCTAAAACATACTGGGGTCGGAATGTTGCTTTGTATCTCATTTTAATACATGAGCGGATATAGTAACCTATGGTAAAGTCAAAGGCTGGGCTGTAGGGTAGAGGTGATTCTTTACCCATGTAGTAGTATCGATAACCACCTTCAACCGCCATTGCTATCTCTCGAAGCGCACTGAGCTTGCCAAAATTCCAGTCATTGACGTTCTCGTGATATCTGAAACTTTATAAACAACTGCGAACTGCATTGACACATTTCGGGGCATTCACATGAGGTAGACAGAGCTGACACAATGTGGGAGTAGGTCCAGGACCCCCATAGCAACTAATTTCCCGTCGAGGCGGTAACATTGATGGTAAGAACCAATTCTCTTCTCCTTGCCGTCTTCCCACAGGGTGCTACACTCGAGGCCAGAGCATAGAAAACGCCTGAAGCTGCTCCTTGATATTTGATTGGGCGCTTCATGGTGGACAAAACGCTGGTAATTTTCAAAGAGCTTGTACCTATGTGGTGCGCTGTCAGATCTGCCCAACTATGAGCGATTGGGCATGACAGACTTCTCCTCCGTGAACTTATCCGGCTCCAAAGTGACCTCGAATTTGTGCGCTGGTTCGATGGGCTCTTTCGTTCGGGTGTCAACTGGTCGTTTCACCCGCGAGTATTCTGACTCGTGGACCGCCCGGCATACATCGAAAAGGTTCCTCCGGCGTTTCTTCTCTCTGAAGCATGAAAGAAGGACATCAGCCGATGGACATGCAGGGAAGCAGCCGAGTTTCTTCGAAGCGTCCCAATCGATGGTGATAGGTCATTTCAACGGGCGAACCTACTCTCGTGTTCTGGGACAGAATCTCGCCGCCAGATGTACATAGTCAGTACCAAATATGTACTTAGACCATCTACTGGTCGCTTGACGCTGGTCTCGTCGTGAGGCAAAAGCGGTAGCATCCAAGCTTTTTATCTAAATAAGCATAGAACGTGGCTCAAATCAATGCCCAACATACCGAATAGTGTAATGTGGACAGCAAGAATGTGCATTGTCGGGCTTATAGTAGTATGTGCCAGATCTTCGTGGAAGACGTATGGTTCAGACCAAAATATAATGCTTCTTTAGACAGTAAACTTACCGGCGCCATCCGCGATCAACCAGGATTTGATAATGCGATGGCCGTAAGGAAGACGAGACTGCTCCTACCGAAGCGCCTAAAACAAGCGATCATTCAGTTCCAGAGCGTAGCTGATGCTTAGAAAGATGGAAAGGTGGAGTAAGCTAAAGAGTGGGCGAAGTACTGGAGAGCTGACGTTTGCTAGATTTGCAGTAGCCGCAGCTAGACCTGCCGTAACCTTTGGAGGTCAATCAGCATGTCATTCCAATTCAGTACAAGAATTTAGCATTGGAAAAACGAGATCACAAGGCTGGATGTTATTAGAAAATTGGAACAATGAGAGCCAGCCAAAGCTGCACGGGATCATGTTAGGTCCTATCGCAGGCGTAGAACTAGCTGCTTACCTGTGGGAGTCAAATACGAAAGGGAGTCTTCTGAGCCGGCAAATACTCGAGCCTGCATGATAAGCTGCAGCGGTGGATTGAAAACGGCGGTCTTCTTCCGATAGTTCCTTCGACGGTACGTGCTGGCATCGGATGGCTTGAGATGTTTTGGGGAAAGGTTAGACCCTGACAATGGTGGGGTCAAGCCGACGGGAAACAGGAATATAGACTAAACATCCAAGATGTAGAAACGTATTTAGTGATGCAGAACTTTTTCTCGCCTGAAGCTGTGTGTCAGTGCTGGATATCTTAGGGAATGTTTGTCATGGACTCATGGCATGCACCGGACCGAGGTCAAGCTATGTACCATAGTAATAGCTGATAAGCAGGGCAAATGCAGTCATGTTAGAATTCTTTGACGCACGGCCCCTTCTACCTTACAGTATGCCTGTTCAGAAAAGCATGCGATGCTACTGGCGTACCTTGACATCTCACGCATAATCTTAAGCGAGGTAGAGCCAGTCGGGATGATAGGTATTTGTAGATGATGCATAATGATTGCATTCGCCCCGCAGGGGTCTTGCAGTGGCCTCGCAGTGGCCTCATGCACCGAAGCCTTCCAGAACGGCCACCCATCTCCATGATAGGTAGATCCCACAGACAGCCACATTGCTAGCAAAAACGCAGTTTGGTAGTGTGGGGAAGCAGATGGAGCGAAACATCCACAAAACTAGGCCCCTTAGCGAATCGAGCTGCCTGAAAGTAGGGCTAAGTCTAGAGCTCCTTATGAATGTTGTGTCAGGAGGAATCCTCGGTCATACAGATCATCCAACGTAGACATATGTTGCAGATCAAGTGGGTGATTTGTTCGGGAATTAGCAGTTGAGGCCGTCTCGCCATCCCCAGGCAGAGCTGTTGCCCAATGACATAGCATATGGGCGTCTACTTTGACCGTGAAGACGAGGTACAATGGCGTAGAGGCACCTTAGTAGGCAGACTGTCGGAAAGTGAATACTACAAACAAATCTACGTTTGAGGTCATAGAGGATCTGGATTGGTCCGTGGGGGTACTTTTATGCTGCAGCATGATGGAAGAAGGTCGGTGAAAAATGCCACGGAATCTGAGGGGAACTTTTTTTTCAGGCGAGTCCCACTTCGCTGGGAAATTTCTTCCCTACCTCATCTCCGCGCCCACATTAACAAGGCTCTAGTGTACATTGACTCAGCACCGTCCGGTAATAAATATGTCCCTTCCGCCTGATCATGACAGATTAATCCTTCATCCTCAAACCCGTCCCCCACGGGTTTGAAGGATACCGACTCCCAAGGCTCCCACACCCACCATCTCTACCACCTACTCAATTCTGTAAACGCGGCTTTCTGACTGTCTAATCTCCTCACCTTCCTACCCATCTACCCAGCTCATGCATTAAACGAACCCTCTCAGCTTCACCCTGCGCCCAATCGCCGGCTTCCAGTCGCTACCGTCTGGGCGCTGATCAGCTTTCGCTTTCCTCCCCCTCAAACCTTCGGAGCACAACCTCCGCAGCCCACTTATCCGGTCTGAAGCCACCCTTCAACCATGGCCCAGAAGCTTGCTTCCACGGCACGGACGGGACGAGATAATCAACGTAAGTCACTTCTGCGTTCCTTGGATTTCGCCTGAGTCATGCTGCTGCGGAAAGCACGAGAAGATTTGATGTGCCCGTAGGCTCTTTGTACAATTGCTGACCATCTCTGGACAGGTTATGGCGCTCAGGGTGAACGCCTCGTCGCTGGTGTAGTCCCTCTCTCAAACGACAAAAAGAAAGTGCTCCTCGTGCAGTCTACCCGCCGAGGAGGCTGGGTCCTGCCCAAAGGTGGTTGGGAGACCGACGAAGGGACACCGGAAGAAGCTGCTTGTCGCGAGGCCTGGGAGGAAGCCGGGGTGGTGTGCAAGATACAGAAGGACTTGGGCAAGATTCCGGATAAACGTCCAGCAAACAAACTTACGCCTCAGGCCCCCAAAGCACTCTTCCAGTTCTACGAGGTCAGCGTTGAGAAGGAGGCAAGCCAGTGGCCAGAAAAGGATAAGAGAGGGAGACAATGGATGTCATACCAAGAAGCAAAGCAGGCTTTGGCTCCTAGGCCTGAGCTACTCGATGCTCTCAACAGGAGTTCGATCGTGAAATAATCTGGGAAGGTCTGGCAAATTTGCGACTGCATTATCATGGCAACCACTCATTGCTTTGTTTCGCGATTACAAGGTTGCGCTGTTACACATCAGCATGCTTATGGTCATATAGACCAGGTCTGATCCATAGAAAGCGAGGCGTTCTGACGAAAATTTTGAACGAAGGTGAAGCAAACATCCCCTCTAGTCTGGTTGCCATTGTGTGAAGCCTATTCCCAAAGTTGTTATATGCAAGGGGTAGGACTTTCCTTGCAACAGCCCATGCGAATGGGTTAAAGATCTTCGACTTGCGATCTGCCATTCACGGAGTATTGTGTTTATTAAAAGTGGCGAATTTCCTGCCTTTTCTCCGTGTTGACACATGCATCCGATTGGCTCCTGCATAGAAATGCGCGGATGTTGTTTCCCATCTTTTGTTTAACACCCTACCTATGCACGTTACCCAATTTGGCTCATTTCAACCTCGGATCGCAAACTACCTTACCCGTTACAACAAACAACTATTCTAACGGAGGCCACCATCAGACCTGCAGAATGGGCAAACTCAACTACACCAACGTATGTCCAAAGGTGAGACTTTGAAGAACAGAAGACTGACTAGCAGAATGGCAGCGAAAGATTGACGGCCTAAGACTTGGGCAAGTAGTGAACAAGGATTTAGTAACATACCCCACATTCCTATGTGTAACCACTACTGATTCATCTACAAGACCAAACGTATACCTCCACACACAGGTTCGAAAGCTGCCTTTCGAGATCCGGTGATAGAACTTGATGTCTCTGGCAAGGATTTGACGGATGAAGGTTTCCTTGAAGTGGCCTCCGCACTTGTTGGAGCTATCACCTACGATGGCGATCAAGGCAGAGTTGCAAGGCTGGAAGAGCTTTGTCTGCGAAGTAATCGACTGACTATTGCATCACTGCAAGCTCTCGCGCCAGTTATTCAGGTCTCCTGCAGCGACCTTCGGGATTTAGACATCTCGGACAATCAAATTGCGATCAGTTCAGACGCTGATGTGGCAATATGGGAAGACTTTCTCACCTCTTTCAGGGAATGCTGTGTTCTTCGAAGAATCGATCTCAGCGGTAATGCTCTGGGAGATCGAGCCTATGAGGTGATGCTTCGCGTGTATGCAAAGGAGGAACCATTGAATCTCGCCTCACCGTCAGACCTCGTAAAAGCTCACGATGAAGAGCAAAGCTCGATCACAGAAGTTGGTAGCGTCACCAGAAAGACAAAGAAATTGAGCCTCGGTTCAAATTCAGGCGATAACACTGGTGATGAGGGTCATCATAAGCGAAAGGTCTCAAAGCAAGGTCAGCTGCCCTCTTGTGCTTCACACGATGTGGCTGATGCCAGTACAGAGTCTACATCACCCGAGAAAACAAGTCTGCCAGGTTTGCCAGTTGGGCCACTACTCATTCATACCACTATCCGGGGGCTTCGATCAGTTCCATACTTTATCCTACGCGATACTACAATGACCGACATATGTGCTCTTCACCTCTCTTACATAATAGCTCATCACCATAAGCCGAGTCAACTACTCATTCGTGTTCCACCAGCAAAGGCAGGACCCCACGCGCAACAGCTTATAGAGTACGACACTCAGTCACAATGTCAGGGGATAGTATATCTTCCGAACGCGACCCTTGGCAATTCCGGCTTAAAAGTACTGGAGCTAGCTGATACAATACGAGATTTGCCTCTGGATGGAACAGCGGAAGAAGATGCCGAAGGTTTACACACTCCCAGGAGGTCAAGCACCATACCGAGAAGGGGCTCAAACTTTCATACTGCGCCTTTAGTATCAAGCAGTAAGCGACGACAGTCTTTAATGTCTACAGAAGATCTTCTACAAGCAGAAAAGGCAGTATCTGCTCACAATGTAATCAACCTTGAGCGAGCAAGGAGCCGAATACAAGGGGACGCACTGCATGAAGCTGGACCTTTAAGCAATGACCTCTGGCGGGTAGCCCTCAGGGTGCTGTGCTTGGGACGTGACATACAAATGCAAGAAAAGAAGGAGCCACCACCTGTTCCAAAGGCAAAAGCTCCAGTCATCAAAACTCTCAGTGTGCCTGGACCTCGCTTAAAGCCGCTGACACCAAAGCCTTCCATGCCACTGACTTCGGAGCGCGATGCTAATAAACCAGTAGTCCCATGGGGAAAGTTCTCCCAGAAGAGCAGCTCGATCCCCCAAACTCTTACTATATCACCAACATCTTCCCAACAAGTGGCGCTTGGCGGGAGAGAAAGAACGCCGCCAGTGGACCACAGGAACATTCGAACCCAACCTCCGGTACACACTGCAACTCCCAGCAGAGCAGTGTCATTATCAGCGAAAAACAGGATCTACCAAACACGTCTCCCATGTGGGTTCTCTGAGGATGTGTGGAGACGGATCATCGGCCTTGCGGCTGGCGCGGATGGTATCATGAGTGAGGATCAGCAGCGGTCTATGCTAGGCTGGGCAATGAATCGAAAGACCTTGAGCAAGGAGAGCGAGATCTTAGGTCTCACCCTCGCCTCTCAAATCTGGAGGGTTCTCGAAGGCACCGGTTGCTTGACGTACGATATGGATGGTTGAATTCTACTGGAAGGCAAAGAGGACTTTGATTGAAGATTGTGGAGGACTTTTCGCAAACAGCGTATGCCAATAGCGGTCTTCAGGTCGCAAGGTTCATTCATACGTTGTTCAACTGAGGGCTGAACCCCCACATCTTTTCATGCGCACATACATTGACTAGAAATCAAGCACGCTTTCAAGCGCCTGTCTTACAGGCTCTGCAACCTTAGCATTATAGCCGGCATGATCATAAAACCGGCTTTAGTGATTAAATTTCCCAGCGAGGCATAGTCACACCATTCTCAGCTAAATGTGAAGAGCCTTAGCCCAAATGTATCCTCGGGCATGGTAGATCTGCCAGCATTGTTCTCTGCATACGCTTCCGCTGGTGACATCTTCGTTCCATGTGTGAATTACAAGAATAACAAGTAGACCAGAGAAACCATGGAAAACATGATCACCCACAGGCTCGGATTGCGGACTCTTTGGCCACCATTGAGACATTTCTCCTTTGCACAAAACATATATCACGATACATCCAAGGTACAGATATAGCAAAAGATTCATCACGTAGCCTCCTCAACGTTTGCAGGGAGGGAAGTGGCTACAAGAAAGCCAGCATAAGGTTACTTTATATGCGAACACATGCGAGTTCTACCTCAACGTGACGTCTCTTATCCAGTGGTGGAGGTAGAGACTCAAATATGGTGCGTTAGACTCGTTCACTCCAATACATAGGATCACCTGTACATCCACTGCGGTTGAGGTTCTATAATAAGGATACAAATTATACCTACATCGCTGCACCAGTGAATGTTTCTTTGACATGGGGGGCATCCTATCTGATATTGGATAGAGATGAGTTACACAGCTGGTATTGTTTAGCGCAAGGCTTTGTCAAAGCGAAATAAAAATCTTCCTGAGAGGACTACGCTATCATAAACGTCACTATGCATAGGGGCCTGCTTAAGGTACTGTATGACAAGTTTGCCGCATCATCACCATACTTAATAATTACAATCCTAGGTGCATAAAAAAAGGGAAATTCTATACAATACCACCACTCTCTTCTAAACATCTGCTTCTTCAGGCATCCTTCCTAGGTCTGCTCCTCCTACTACTCTTCGCCAACGACATGGTAAAGAAGAGGACAGCCGAGTCATCTGACTCGAGCCTTGCAATTGAGCAAGGCTCTATACCCAACACTTTCACGGATGGCTTGCCTTTACCCAAAATGATAGTATTCGATCTCGACTACACACTGTGGCCCTTTTGGGTAGATACACATGTTTCACCGCCCTTGAAAGCGAAAGATAATGGGGCAAAGTCTATGGATCGGTAAGCCATTCCCATGACGCCCCAGTCTCTGCTACTGTCTTGCGCCATTCTTTGACTAACTGCTGATGCCTACCTTAGATGGGGAGAGTCATTCACGTTCTATCGCGACGTCCCCTCAATCCTCTACGCCGCCAAAGCCCTTGCCACCCCCATTCTCATCGCGGCTGCCTCCCGGACTCATGCACCCGATCTCGCCAATACGCTTCTAAAACAGTTGATAATAAAACATAGCAACAAACGTGCGATTGAACACTTCGATTATATGCAGATATTTCCTGGAGACAAGAAGCAGCATTTCTCGAAGATCAATAAAGCGAGTGGGGTGGCGTATGAGGAGATGCTGTTCTTCGACGATGAGGTCAGGAATCGGAATGTCGAAAGTCTTGGAGTCGTGATGTGTTTAGTTAGGGACGGCGTCACCAAGAGTGAAGTCGACAGGGGCGTTAGAGAATGGAGGAAAAGAAATGGCAGGGAGGAAAGGGAAGAGCAGGAGCCGTGATTGACTTAGAGTTCCCGATAAAACAAGGGGATCAATGAAAGATATAGAACCAGCCTGGCTGCATCTTTCGACAGGTACACTATTGCTTTACGGAGGGCTGGAGGATCGGACAAGGATTGGACAAGAACACCGTTTGATGTTCCTCGCACGCACAAGAGATTTTCCACTTTCAGGCAGAGCTACACCGGCTGAGATGCGGCAATTATTACCCACTGACCTAGCGAACATCTGCGCTTCAGAAGTCGAGAGCTCTGTTTCACCGGAGCGATCAAGGCTACAATGGAGACTGTCTATGCTGATGGAAGAAAGTGCCATCAGCGGTATTTGATTGGCGATTGAGTATTTTTATACCACGGAAGCCCCGGTCACTATTCTCCGATGTTTTAGATGTGGAAGACAGCCGGAGGGTCCTTATGCAGAGCATGGTCTATGAAATGGATGGTCAGGCTTGGGCACGTATACATTGTGGCAGACCCAACATAAACAGCAAGGCGTTTTAGAGGCTCAGGAGTCGCAGTCAAGAAACACCAAGGAGAACTAGAATATAGATCTTAGACATACAGCCTACTTGAAGGAATGCGCGTCCAAGGCTGAGCCGCCAATATTCGAACGTGCTTCGTGCCTACATGCTTATCCTCTCCTTGAACAACTTTACCCCGAAAACCAAGACATTGCAAGCCTCTTTTATGTGAATAATAAAAGAGCAGCCTAGGCCTGTGTTCATATCGTGCATGGCTGAGTAGCAAATGAAATGATGGAATCCTCTTGGCGCTTCGAGAAACACAATTTTGCCCTCTGCTGCGCCACTATGATAGACAACATAAACCCCACCAAAGATCAAGGAGGCGACCGCCGCTCCGCCATTCACCCTCATATAAACCCTTTCACAGACCTCACCGCCCTCCCATCTACAAGTCCATCTACCGAAAGGACCTAACACACCATCATGAATCCTCAAACCCCTACACCAGATGCAGCCGCTCAATCGCCACCAGCATCACCCTCCCAAACACCAGATCCTCAACCCACAGAACCCCTCTCCCTCGACCTCTCCGACCTCCCTCCCCTCATAACCCCCCGCTCCCCATCCAACACCCTCCTCATAACAGTACGTTTTCCCCCCCAATGCTCCCATCCCCCCAGACCGGCTAACACTTCAACCAGAACCTCAACTCCCCCTCAACCTTCCACCCGGCAACCCTCCAAACCATAAAATCCCTCCTCTCAACCCCCCACCCCCTAAATTCCTTCTCCCCGCTCCCCTCCTTCCACCGAATAATAGTCTCCTACCCCACCACCGCCGCCGCAATCCACATGCGACAAGTCCTCGACACAATCCCCCTCATCCCCACCTCAAATCCCCCCCCCAACTCCTCCGACTCCACACAAAACAACACAGACATCGCCGACGACCGACCACGCATCTACTTCGGCTACCCCACCCCCCTCCTCTCCGATCTCCCTAAAGACCAACACCTCAAAGCCCCCTCCTTGGGAAAACTACTCTTCATATCCCCGCCCCCGAGTCCGCCTTGTGGATGGGAAATCCGCGAGGAAGAACCACCAAACAAGGAAATTATAGCTGCGGATTTGGCGAAGGCGTTGGCTGGGTTGTCCGGCTCCGGACTATCCGGATCTGGTTCATCTGGTTCATCTGGTGGGGAGACGGGTGATGGGAATAATGGGCAGGGGGATGGATTTAGTCCCATGAGCGAAGAAGAAAGGGAAGAGTTAGGCCTGATAGGGGATGCGAGAGGGCGCAGGGGCAGTTTAGTTTATCATCCGGGCTTGCATGGGGTGAGGGAGGATTTACCGGCTGTGATGGTTGTGGATACGGAGGATGAGGGGGAAGAGCCGACGGGAAAGGGGGGGGTTGAGATGACGAAGACGGCGAGGCCGCCGGTGCAGTTGATGAATTAAATTCATCTGGGGGGATGTAAGGTAGTTTGGATTATGAGCAGGGTAGCGGCATTAGCATGGTGTTTTGTGGGTGGGGAGAGAGCATCTATGTTGCCATCCCTAGGCTTTTCAGTAAAGTAGCATATGGAAATCCAGTGCTCATATTAATGCTGTGATCGAAATGCTTGAGTGAGCTGCCGATGATAGAAACTGCGTCTATTCCTCACGTTAATGGGTCAAAGGTAAGGTAGTATTTCAAGCGCTTCTAACATCCTTGTTCAAAATATATACGCGAGTTGCCTGGTTTTGCCTGATCGGTATTTAAACGAACGTCGCACAAACGATTTCACTTCAACATATGAAACAAAGAATTATTGTAAACCTCAATAACTTTGGATATATGATCACTTGTAGATTGGCATATCAAAATTGATAGACTGTTGCCCATGGTGATATTTTCTAATTATGCCCCTTTTTGATCAATTGGCGTTGAGCAAAGTTTGCACATCTCCCTAATTTTGTTCGTCACGTCCTTTGTGCAGATGTCTTTTGCTCTCCCATTTCTCTAGATGTTCAAGATATCACTTTTTTGTTTTTTTGTGCCATCCATAACTATTTTCTTTCTATCCTGCCGCGAAGGCCTCCCTAGTCAATGGAAATGTCGCCAGGCTTGCCATGCTTCAGGTATATGCGATCGCTCGTATTGTATTTCGATCGATTGTATCAGAATAAATCATGTGACGCTGTGCAGACTAGTTCTGAGCTAGGGAAATTACTGTCTTCCGAACGTGTTTGTCTCGACATTTACGGTAACCGAGATTGTGTCGGTGCACTGGATCTGGCGAACGTCGACCCAAGCCATCGGTCAGACTCAGCGTACTTGGCCGTAAGTGCTGCCTCTTTAGACTGATGGTATAACGATTTTTCCAGGCTGAGAGGCGGTGTCCCTTCATGATTTTGAACGGCTTTCTGTTCGGGGCTGAAGATGTCTTCGGAACCCGCGCATGGAGTGAAGGCTCCGCTCCGAGGGGCAGTTGCTGTGTCAGCGGATCTATTCGATATTGTACTCTTTGACCAACGATTTGATGTTTCGAAGCGGAGCTAACAACAATAAGAACAGGCCAGCACTGATTCAAACCCGGAAACCTCCAAGATTCCTGTGCTCCGAGCGAGGCATCAAGTGACACTTCGTGATATGCTTCTTGCCTCGTCGAAGCTTTTCGAACTCTCTACTCGTTGGGTTCAAAATATAGAGTTTCCGATCACAGCATAGATGTGAGGCAGACGGCCAGCCACTCGTTTCCTTCACCGGAGCTAGGGACCAATAAGAATACACATGTCCCGTTAACGGGGCTCTTTGGATACAATGGCAACGGTAGGGCGTGCCGTGCTAAGCCTGCTGATGCGGTAAAATGCAATTCCTTTCAGCTCTTCCCAATCGTCCGTTCTGGAAGCCAGTCGCGGATAACGCCAAATGGAGGTTCATCAAGGAAATCTCCGGAATGTTATACGAAACTCGATGCTTAACCCACACCTAGGATACCTGGGTTCGGAATACCGGGAATCAGGAACGACGCACCCCTGGTGGATCTGCAGCACGCCTTGGGCATCGATACAGCACTTTGATAGACAGGGCGAAAAACGGAGCACAGAGGAATTCAGAACCCGGGAGCATAGAGATACTTGATTGGGTATAATAATCCTGCTAACAAAAATGTTCGGTGAGAGAAGGTAGGTGAAGACAATAGAAATGTTCCGATGTGGGATGTGCTTGGCGGGGGGAAGAGTCCGTCCACACTCGCAAGTTAGCAATGTCGGACAATCAACATGCGCTCAAATTAGAGACTTCTTGCGGAACAGGCTGCTGGGTGAGCCATTTTGTTAGCCACTGCTCTTCTAATGAAAGCTGTATTCTTTGACGGCTTCTTGATACGGCTTGGCCGAGAGGTATATTAATAATTGGGGGCGAGGCGGAGCCATCTTAGTCGAATAGGGTAAAGCCATCCGACGACCAACGAAGTGGCAAATAATGATGATGAAGCGGTATTTCTTTAGGGTTCAGGCATCCTTGGAGTAGTTTCTGAACCTTGGAAATCCTACCCAGATATCTCTCTTGCATCCCAGCGCATTGTATTGCTCCGGCTTCTTGTCCAAGTTCCGAAAAAAAAAGAGGCGCACTACAATGATATCGCAAGAGATCATACATACCAATCCAACACTCCAAGCTGAGGTACAAGATTCGCTTGTGTTCGAGCATATCGTCAGCGGTGGCGAACGAATCCTGACAAGCTGAGTATGTCCGCGACGAGTGACTCATACCGATCCTTGGCCATGATTTGTGTGGCAATATGTATCCAGTCATATAGTCCATTATGCAGTTCCACACATCTTCTGCCTGAAGTGGTGTGTATTTCCCTGTGTTCAAATGTCATCCCCCAACTTTTGACAAACCACACGACGAGTGACCGATGCGTGCTGCGAAGGGGTTGATTGATTTAACATATATTGTACCATGCTATTCTCTTTATCCAGCTCTTGCTTATGCCCTTAACTATCTTGCTCATCCCACCTCACTGCTTGCGCTCCTAATTCATGTATGCCTGTTGCGGGCTGTGACAAGCCTGGCCAGATCGACTTGTAGCGCGGTCCACCTCATTCAGATTCATGTAATGTCTGCACAGCAAAAGTGGATGCAGAAGCCTAATATATCGTTCGTGACCCATTGGCTCGGTTTTTGAGGCATACAGCATCCTTCCGAGGGTTCGTTCGGCTCCTCGCAAGGCTTTTTTAAGGTGTTGCTGCTTCAGTATCCGTGTTGCTTGAAATTGTCAGCTGAGTTGACGAGGTTGAATCTCTGGCTCCTCTCGCTAGAAGCTTCCTGCAGTTGTGGGCCTCTTGCAGAGTATGCAAGGGATGTCCCAACAGCCTGTCCCCAAACCTCCATTGTGGAAGGGTTGGAATAACGATCTGACCACGCAAAGATTCAAAAGCCAGAGCCTTTGCTCGATTAGCACTGTTGTGTGAGAAGAAAATTTGTATTCAGGGGCCGCAAATTAGAAAGTCATCGCCGATGTTCATAACCAAGGCTGTTTTCAGGGCTTCTTCGTACTAAAATGACCTATGTAGGAAGCTCACGGGTACCGCAATACGGAAATATTGGAGCCCATTCGCTGTGGGAAGATGATCATGAAGAGCAATCAGAGACCGTGCACAGATTCATTGGTTGGATATCCAGGCAGCAGGGATTCCCTGGCGTCTTACAGCCGGTGCTAGTTAGATTTCGAGCACAGACATAGCGGTGTGCACAGACTTATGGAGCAAGGTGGTGGTGGTGAAGTGCAAATCGTGAAAGTGTCGTGAGAAAAGTGAAGCTCAGGTCAAAGACCTAATCAAGGGGGCGGGAACAAACTCTGTTCAAAGTAGCAAGGGGTGAAGTCAAATATATGAATGTAGATGCAGGTGAGAGGATATCACTACCCAGTCGAAATTTGAGGCAAACTCAAATTAGATACGGACATAAATTGATTGGACTATTGCTCTTCCGGAACATTCTGGTGTAAGCCTTGCAACCAGCTTCGATATAATGTACCTGAATGGGAACTATCACATTTCATTAATGGGGCAGGGTAATCAGAAAGCTTCGTTGATCTATCAATCCGACACTAAACCGTGTCAACGTGAATTAATACTGGGATGGCTTTGACCCTGCAGCCCTGTACGCGAGAAAAAGGAGAAGAATAGCCTGAAACGCGAAAGGTTTGGAACTGTGCCGACTAAAATACCTACTCAATCAAATGAGAAATATAACAGGAAAGACATGCTCAAATTCCTGCTCAGAGGGTCGGAGCCAGCCGTTTTGCCACTCGGGATGTTGTTCTAAATCTAACCATCTTAGGTAGTGCGGGCCTTGCCTTACCAATAGGTGTACGTATATATCCCCCCCTAGAGAAGAATTTTTCTTCATATATGTAGCGAATCATCTGAGTGGTTTTGCTCATATTGACTCATAGACGGTTTCCGAAAACTCCTTCGACCAACCAACTCCTTTGGTATAAGGTAGAAACAGACGACCATCAGGATTCTTGTACCCATATATTCTCAGCAACCCTGTCGTGCGCTTGTTCTTTGCAGACGATGCCTCCTCTCCTCCAACACGGCAACTGGTCCTTCGTCGTCTGAAAGTGATGGCGGCGAAGGAATGTCCTGTGCCTTACTGCTCGGCTTCAAATCCCGGTATTCTGACTGAGTGAGAAGACCTTTTTGCCAAAGATATTCCACCAGCGAGAAGTCGAGTCGAGCGTGGGCTAAATGGTGTCCGAGTTCGTGGTGCTCTTTCACATGGCTCATCATATAATCCCAGCTTATTTCGCCGCTAACAGCCTCGAACTTCTCGTCGCAAAAGCCGCAACTGTTCAATGTTGGTGGGCTTATATATTGCCGTCTTCCTCGCCTATCCTTGATGATGAAGTGACTCTGAGTATGTTTGACCCAGGCTTCGAAGTTAGCAACGAAAAATTCCTTTTGGCATCCATTTATGCGATGAAATGGACATTCGAGGATTCGACCTCGTTGAAAAAGGCCGTTCCCAACTGTGCCATCTTCTTGAAGTAGCCGCGTGCTTTGATCCAAAGCTCTCTCACCCATGCCATCCGAGACAGATGGGCCAGAGACACAACTGCTCTGCGAGCTCGTCAGATGGGGTACAACACAACTTCCAGTCTCATCGGTGCGATCACTGGGTGGTCCATGAACCCAAACCTCGGAGAGACGTCGAGTGAGGAAGTAATCCACGTTTGGCGAGGATGATCCAGGGGCCTCTGAGCTGCCAAAGCTGGTCGATGTAGCCACTGAGCTTGTCCTGATGGATTCGCCAGCTTCTGAATGATTTGTCGTATGAAGGCTTGGGTTATGTTGTCCGTGGATAATCCTAGCTCTTGCCAGCTCCCCTGCTGGAAACTTCGAGCGTCCCGCGAGGCGTGCTTGGAATCCATCCTCCTTGTTGTCCTGGTAGGTCTTGATCCTCCTCTGGTGCTCGCAATCTGGTTGCGCGATGTTCCCTTGAGGCCCAGACACTGCATACGTTAGCAGACGCCTCGCAGGATTATTGGTTGTGCCTACTCTTATCTTTGATCTGGAAAGTGTGCAAGTGGCAGAAAGTTGTCCTGATGGAACGCTCAAGAAGCCGTTTGCTGTCGTCGTGATGTTCTTGAATGCCGGTAGATGGGTGCAGAGGAGAAGGAGGTTAGTGGGAGATGATAGCTGCCGGTTTGGGTGGGTTTGGGATGGATGATGGAAGAGTATTTGGATGAGTACTAGACGCTCCTGTCCAAGCGCCCTCAAAAACAAGTATACCTTCAGATCAGATTTATTCAGAAGGGTCTAATTGTTGCAATCCTCATAGATTCCGATCTGATGTAGGGTGAATTCCGCTCAAGGTAACTAATTACATGCTACCATTCAATTCTTGCCTATGTATAGGGATTAGATGGCATGGTTGGGATCCGTACCCAAGCTCCTCCTGGGCTTGAGGTACAATATGGCTATTACGAACCAATCACAGTCTAGGCCAAAATCGCTCCGTTCCTCGGCCGCCCCAACACCATCCCCCGGCGGCCAGGGTCGCACCGCGCGCTCCACGCGACAATGACCTGTATGAAGCATTGCTTGGGAGCATTGAGATGTGGGGACCCAATATAAGATTGGAGGTAAGTAGGATCGATAAAGCCTTAGGACGACGTCAACGTTTGAACGGTCTAGCCCTATGCGCTTGGCTGCAGAGAGTAAGGTAGGTAGGCATGCACATCGTGTGGCTTACCTAGCTTACTTCCCGAGAGCGCAATTAGATGAGCCGGACCATTCTGGAAGCCATTAGCCTCTAATAAGTGGGTCAGTGTTTGAAAATCCCCGAGATCTACAATTGTATACCAATCAAGGCATTCAAGGCGAAGCCCAGAGCATTGGTTGTCCCAGAACGGTGCGAGGCTGCGAATAGCTTTGGATCTATAGCTAATTACACAAAGAACCGCTTGAAACAAGCAAGGAAGACATCTGGTGCCAAACTGAAACAAACATGTGCCCTCTAAACCATCGTACTCACACAAATTCAACAAAATCTTGATACTCTGCAATAAAAGCTGGATCAAATTCATACACCCACGCCGGTTGCCCCGGTTTGATTACCGGCACTTTTGTCCCAGCCTTATTCTCCGCACTCGACGAAGGTTGGAGCGCTTGTTCACTTCCTTTGCTAGTCTTCACCTTCTTCTCTACCGGAGCATCAAGCATTGCCTCTTCCTCATCTGAAGCAGATGGAACTTTACGCTTCCGGGTTGACTCAATTGGCTCATCAGGGCTCTCGCCAGGGAAGGATGATTCCAGCGAGGCATGCGCCTTCTCTGAAGCCACTACGCCGTGTATGGGCCGCTCATAGAAGGATTGGAGTTGGTCGTCGCTTTGCAAATTCGTCGAGGCGTTGGCAGCTTCAAGCTGGGAGTCATTGTGTATGGCTACGGAGTCGCTGAACCCAATCATGGCGTCTTCAAGATCGACTCCATCTTTGTCAGATCCAGAAAGGTCGAAGTCTTGTAGGGAGTCATTCTTGTAGGGTGCCTCATCCATGAGAGTGTTCTCGCCTAGAAGGGCCGAAAGAGATGGCAGATCAGATTGCCAATCGCTGCCATAGTCGGTTGACCTGTCGTGAGGCGACGGTTCATGATGTCTATCGTGTGACGCTGGAAGCACAAGTGCAGAGGGAAGATCGCCCGTCCAATCTTTATCAGTAGCACGGCCATTTTCTTGATTTCCATCAAGGGGAAGACCGCCCATACGATTACTATCACCAGGAAGACCACCCATCCCAATACCATTGTAACCCAAGGAAGGTTTATAATTGGAGTTCTCGGTCGCTGCAGCCTTGTTGAGGAAGGAGATCTTGGACTGATCCCAACCTTTGAAGTCAGATGTCGGTCTTGTACGTGGTATCAAAGGAGTGGACGAGCCCTGCGTTACGCTTTCGTGAAGTTGGTTCAATTTCTTGAACTCTGTAGGTCGATATTCAGCATATCTATCTCTTTCATTTGAGAGATCCACGGCCTCGATCTTGGCCGTGTTACCAGGCTTAGCGGTTTTCGAATTCGGGTTTTTCTTCTTCCTCGCAGCTACTATTGTATCCGAACTTGTTTTGGCAGTAAGACTAGACGGAACTACTAGCGACGAAGCAGGGACGAATGAATTCTTGGGAGGCTTCGGGGCTTTATCGACACCTTCCCGGCAACACAGGTGCTTACAACTGAGGACAAGATCAGTTTAATGCTAAAGATTATGATCTGCCACTTACGCATTTTTATCCTTGCACTTGTGGTTGCACGCCCATTTCCCATTCTCGAGCTTCTCCGGGTTCCAAGGCTTTTGTTCCGTATCAACTTGCTTCTTGCTCCTCGCTATTGGCAACGTATTTCCTGGCCGCGAGACCACAGAATCTACGTCTCGGAAGCCTATATCATCGACTGAGGCCCCTATCAGCAACCTCCATTATTCACTAACTTCGGGCCAAGATTCTTACAAGCTTCCATCATGTCTTGGTCGTTAAGACTGTCATCGTCGAATTCGTCATCTTTAAGTGTCATGGGACTGTCACCAAGTAAATCGTCGTGCTTCTCAATCGTACCTCCACGGTGCTTTTGGCCACGCTCTACACCTGCTGGCTGATACTGTTGGTGCTCTACTGGAGAAGAGGGGAACAGATAAGCTGGTAATTCGGGCCTCAGCTCTGCACTCCGCATTGTCCCAGCGATTTCATCGCACATGACATGGCAGGTAACATACTGCGTATGGCTAAGTAGCTCCGCAGAAAATAGGATATCTGGACTCTTGTTAAGCTTGCTTGCGCTGATTCTCTTAAAGTCCACCAGGAATCCGTCGGATCTTTCTGTCAGCAGACATATGTAAACGGGCTTCCGACGGAAGAACGATGGAATTCTGTCATTGATGAAGCCGACCTCAGCCTTGATCTTGATAACGACGGGCCGCCCTTTCTTTGATTCTTTACCCATCATCTTCACAGATACACGCAACTTAGGAAAGTCATTGAGGTTAGCTAACATTTTGTTGCCGAATGGCGGATTCTTGCTCAACAGCATCTCAATGCGATGGGGTTCCGCAGCCTCTAAGGCCTCAAGAGTATTGATACCGCCAGTTGCTAGCTTTCGAATAGCAACCAGCCCAATCTGTGAGATCTGCTTCATCTGGAGCGGCGAATTGTCCCAGACCCTCGCACCGAAGCTCCTCGCAAGTTCTAGAGCGTTGCGTACCCCAACAGCATCTTGTAAGTGGATCTGGCAATCAATAATGCAGCGTATTAGGCGATGTATGGAATCAAATATGATGGCCTTATCTTGGTTGAACTGCCTCTTATGCTTGGAATACTGTTCATGAATTGGGAATTCCACTCCACCGAGCTCGGACTGAAGGATGAGGCTTCTCTTGTGTGCATGCATAGCCAAGTCGACTTTGATGGGAAATTTGATGCCATTTGATCTATTGATCTCCTTATACAGTTTCTTTTCGTTCGCCCGAAGGCGTACATTATTGAACTCCTCGGCTTGAACCAGGATCGAAAGCTAGATTCATTAGTAGATATTCCCTGATGTACCGCAGCGACCTTACAATCTCAGACATTTTCGCATGCCGTTCCAATTGCAGGATCCTTTGCATTGTGGCGAACTCGACGCAATATCTCGCCATTGCATCACCAAAGTTGGTGGCCTTGATCTTACCACTCGATGAGGAGATAAGCTGCGTATCTTCGAGAAGTGCAATATCTTTGCTACAGATACGCTCAATTCTGTCATCCAGATCTTGCCCCACAGCGTCGCCATCGATTTTATAGTGATTAGGGTTCTGGCCAAGTCGAACATAGAGGAAAGTCCCACAAAGCCATCTCTTCGCCGTATGGAGATCGTATATCGTCCCAAGACCAATTTCTGCATTCAAGTGGTCGATTAAATTAAGATGCAGACAGCTTTCTAGTAATTCCTCGCCCGATACCAGCTTTTCATATTTTTTGACCTTCTCTTGCTTCGTAATAATCACGGCAACAGCAGTAGTGTCGAATTGAGGACGTCCTGCACGCCCGAGCATTTGCATGATCTCGAGGTCTGCATACTCCTTGATACCATCGTCCTGAAAGCTCACGGTGTTCTTAATGATGACCATGTGACAAGGCAGGTTCACTCCTACTGCTAAAGTAGAGGTGCAGCAGATGACATTGATTTGTCCTTCGAGGAACCCTGTCTCGACTGCATGCCTGTCGGAGCCATCAAGGCCGGCATGATGAAATGCGACACCAGAGGTCAGAGTCTTCTTTAGCTCAGGATCCTCTACCATGATCCTTTGAGTAGGACCTTCCCAGTATCGGTCCCGCGGACCTTTATTGGCCCACACACCGGCGAGGATCTTTGCTGTGTCCACAGCAGATTTCCTTGTAATGCAGAAGACCATTATTGGCTTCCTATGCGAGTACTTGGCAATGATTGAAGGTAATTGCGGGTTACAAGTGCTTTCGAAAGCGAAGTCATTCCCTTTGAAGGGCAACCCAACAACATGCTTCTGGAGCTTGACTGGTCTGAACTCCTCCCCAAATACTTCTCGCGGTGCTGGTGAGTGCTGGGTGTTTGGGTTCTTACCCAGCCAAGTGGCGATATCATTTGAGTTGGGCACCGTTGCACTTAAAGCGACGAAGCGTACGTTTGAACCGACTGACTTCATTCGAGAGACCACAGCTTCGAGAGTGGCACCTCTAGAGTCTTTGAGAATATGAACTTCGTCTATCAAGAAGAGTTTTACCATCTGCATGAGCTTGAGATGATCCTTCCATTTCCTAGTCATGCTGTCCCACTTCTCTGGGGTCGTAATAACAATACTAGCGCTTTGGACACTTCGCAAGTGACCGTGGTCGGTCTCTCCAGTCAGCTCAGCGCACCGCAAGTCCAGCGCAGCAAATTTGGCTTGCCAATCTCTTTGCCTCTCAGAACAAAGTGACTTCGTTGGTGCCATGTATACGATCTTGTACTGATCATTCCTAAAGCCCGAGATGAGACGACAGATTGCCAGCTCCATTATAGCCGTCTTCCCGCCACCGGTTGGTGCAGACACAACCATATTGTCATCGGACTTGTAAGCCGTCGAGAAGCATTTGGATTGAATGGCATTGAAAATTGGATGACGAAAGACAGATCGAAGACGATCTGGCAGTTCATTCAGTAACACAAGCTGGACGCCTTGAACGATTGGTGGAGCGTGATCAAGATCAGTTTGACGCTCAGTCCGAGGTGAAGAGGAGACCAAAGGAGGGAATTTTAACGGTCTTGATTCGTGAGCATTGTTACCTGTTATTCTTTGGCCGGCTTCCAGATAGTGCTGAGAGGTAGGAAACTGCAAAGATGGCTTTTCTGATAGACCATGCTGGGTATTTTTGATCATTCGTTTTCGAGTGACCGCGAAAGAAGGACTCGACTGCAGAGTATTCGTAGGCGAGGAGCTTGCCTGTATCTGGCTTGGCGGAGTTTGTAGATATCGAGCTTAACACAACATGAGCGTCCTATCCTGCTATGAGAGTTACATGAGTGGCTTACACATCTGTGATTTGAACTCTTTCGCAGATGGTACGACTGGCAGGCATCAGCAATCGACTGTCCCTACGCGGCTGTGGAACACTGACCGCTTGCTTTCTTACGGTGAGGCAATGATATACGACCAAGAGGTCTGGGTGGTGAAATGCTGAGACTGCTGCCAGTCTGCCAATCAGCGTGGGCTAGAGGCAGAGGTTTAGCCAATAATGCTCGATCTGATACCTGTTAGTAAGCGATACTTTCAGCTAGGCTCTTTCACAGTCACCGTAGGCATCGAGACCGTTGTTACTGTCAGAGGCCTGAGTATGAGCAGATATAGGCGCCGGCAATTTTGAGTTGTGCAAGTCAGAGATAGCATTCTGGTCATAGGTCGATGCTGGCGTCTGTCTTGGGTCGTACAAACGCTCGGTTCGAGCATAGTACGAGTGTGGAAGTGGTTTTGGATACGGTACGGAAGGCTGCTCAAATTCGTTCTCTTCGTCATTATAGATGTCTTGAAGGACAGCTTGAGCATCCATTCCTATGTTGTCCATCCCCGCGATAATAGATCAGCAGTTGACGTTCATAAGAAGCTTCGTGATGCAGGTAAGCATGATTGGCAAGCAGCGGCCTTGCTTCACGGACACCATGGAGCAGGAAGAGAACGAGAGAAGTCTGCGTTGGTACCACTAGCGGAATTGGATCCCTTAGCGAGCCAATTCCACCTGTTTCTCACTCCTGATAAGACAGCTCGCAATAAACATTATTCATTTTACTACTTTCTATTCATGGCAATCATCTGCCAAGTGGTAAAATTGCCACTTTTCCAAGGGCAGTATCGCTCATGAATCGGTGCGCTGGGTGGAAGAAGACTGGATGCTTTGAACATGAATAGCGCCAACCACCATGCATCCGCCAAAACCCTAGGTATGAACATGCATCACTTCGCCAACTTGTCTAAACGTATTCGAATGACTTCGTAATATGTACTTCCAGGTAGTCCTGGTACTGACAAGGTACAATTAGGAAATGTTTTTCTACTCATCTCGATGTTTCGTGCCAAAGTATCCTCGTGACGAACCAACTCTGGAGTGATGACCTTTCGGTGAACCAGGTCGGGATGTGGATAGACCTTCGGCCTTCAGCGGCGTCGTAGGAAGTTTCAGGGGTGGATCATTCTCGTTCGAGATTTGCCTGTCTATAGTTGTTTTCTCGTAGTCGTGAATGCGTATCGGTGGCGGCCGCGATTCCCTTCGGTGAGTGGTATTGTAAAGGTAGGTTGAGAAGAGGACAATTGATGTTCCGATCAAGAACTTTACCAAGAACGTTAGCGGTAATACAAATCTAGTATTCGAAGACTTACATTCGTTGTAACAGCAAAGTCAAAGAACCAGACACTGACACAGAGGCTGACGAGGATGCTGATACCCATAGCAAAGCTCTTAGCAATATTGTCGGCGTATTTAATGCACAAAGACACCACTACGCCCCCAAGCGCCTGAACGACAATCGTAAGCCAGACGAACCAATTGTAGCCAACGAAGAATCCGTGCTGGGCAATCTCCTCGCCGTCAACGAACATCACTCCAACAAACAATGCTGGAAATAGCGAGTAAAACGCCAGCTGCACGTTCCTGATCATTAGTGACGCTTGCGTATTCGAATCTTTCAGGATCTTCTCAAAGTAGACCGATGCTGCCGCGGCCACAACGCAGCCACCAATGGCAGCAGCAAATCCTAGGACCGCATTCGTTTCCGGATGGATCAATCCTTCATCCTCTGCGATGCCCTCATAAGTTGCAGAGCGCTTATATAACGGGGCCGCTGCAGCATGGTGAAAGTGCGCCCAGGCTTCGAGCGTGCGCGGCCAATGGAAGCTGGAAGCTTTAGTTACGAATGGTCCAACTGCAGCGTGATTGGCGGGTATTTGCACAACAGCCACGCCCACCATCAATAGTAGAAGGGCAAGCCATTGTTTCGGAGCCAGAGTTCGCTTAAGCAAAAGAACGCTGAACAGCGCCGTAGGTAAGATTTTGAATTGGTAGGTCACTTGGAACGTCGCAGAGTCTAAGTTTGAGATTGCAATGTATTGGAGGGTGTTCTGTAGGACGTAAAGGCTAGCCGGAATCGCCAGCTTCCAGCTGTCTCCAGTGAAAACTGCGCCCATGACGCCGCTGAAAAGGGATGTGGCAGGCATGGAGGGCGATAGAGTTCGCGCAACTTCGTATAGTGAGAAGGTCAGGCATACTGTGAGCTTGAGGACTTCGTTCATAAACACGGCTGTGGATGTGAGGTAACGTTGGCCGTTCACTAAGGGCATAATTCGCGAGTAATGGAGGAGGAGAATAAGAGCAGAATTTTGGAGCGTGAGCTGGCATGCTGTCAGTGCGCGTCATTCTACTCGTCCATGGGCTCCTCGTTCACCGTAATTAAAGAAAGCTCTTTGACTGGAAGACCAAGCCAGCTGGCTTCATACTGTCGTCGGGGCATGGCCCCGAGTCCTCTATTGACCTTGTTGTCCGGTCTCTATCGGAAGCGCAACAACTCGTGACAATGGCATCAAAGGGTAGTTCGTACTCAGGGAGAGTGTAAAGGAGTGACTGGGAAATAGTGTATAAAAAGAATGTCGTGTGATGTAGTGGAGGTCCAATAGTGATATTTCTTGATTTCCCGGGGGCGCTTTACGGAATCACCCGCCGGAGCTGCAAGTACTAGCTGAGCCTAAAGGAACCCCTGAATCTTTCCATCCACTGATGATTGGGCCTTGATCTAAGGACACTGACAAATGGAGATTCTCCTCTAGATGAATCAATTCAAACATTTCAGTTATAGATCCAGACTTATATTTAATATACAGCATTATTTAGAAGTCCATGTACAGATAGTCGTAGTGTACATGAAGCCAAGGAGCCTCTGCATATTTTGCCACTTGCCCCAACGCCACCGCTAAACTCCAATTGCCCACTGTACATTTCCATATCATACAAATAACATGTACGGTCACCACCGGTCCATCGCCCAACCAGTGATGGCATTTTCCTCGTCCAACTCCTGAGCGTGCTGCTCCATCCCATCTAGGATGACCACGCTACCACTAGTCCTCTTACGTTCGTGACCCGCCTTCCTCGTGACAGCAGTCCCTCGAGGAGGGGATATACCACTGCAACTATATGTACTTAACTGGCCATGGGCTGCCGTTGGTGTGATGGGTGAATTGCGACTCGTGGGAGTTTCTGGTAATGTATCCGACACTGGTAATATATCCGACGGACTGAAACTCAGACTTGGAGAGGTCTTTGACGGAGACGCAAAGTCCAAGGGATTCTTCAGGCTAAGAGGAACTTCTGGAAATGGATAAGAATCCTCAGTGATCAAGTCATCTGTTGAAGCCGAAAGGCGCGAACCTGCAAAGGTCCTTTTAATTCCGTATTCCTGCGGTGGAGGAGAATTTGATGATCGAGATCCGTAGATGGAGGTGGAGGATCGAGAGGTACGTCCGTCAGCTCCTGCCGTTTTCGGTCTGGAGACAATTTCATGGAGCTGCATTGCAGTCTTGAATCCTTTTTCGAAGTCATCTTGGCGAATACTAGCCCTTTTCTCGCGCATAGCTTCAAGAAGCTTTTCCTCTTCTTGCGTAACCTTCATCATTTTACTCCCACGGAGACTTGGATTTCTTTGCGGGCGCCTTGAGTGCGTTATACGAGCATGGATGTCACCGTTGACTGAACTTTCTCTGCTGTCGATCGTACTTTCTGTACTCAGTGCCTTATCTTCCATTATCTCGCGCCAGCGTGTGGACGAAGTGCGAGGCCCTGGTTGTGGTTTACCTGGAATGCTCGGGACTGGCGGGACCATCTCTGAGCTCTTGGCAATAGCTGGATTCGGCCTGTTGGTATTTCTATTTACTATCGAACGGGGTCTGACAGGTTTAGCACGTTGCGCGTTGCCCACAGAGACTTCACTGTCGTAGCTGGCTTTTTCGATACTTGCTCGGATCTTGTGGCGTCGATAGGAAGGTTGGATTTCGAAAGTTGCACTGCTTTCGCCACCTTCGTCCTCAGACGAGGAAAGCTCTAGAAAACTTTCCAACTGAAGGTTCATGCCTGCATGCATAACTCTTCCATTGATTGTTGACTGTATACTATCATTGCTTGGAATTTTTGGATCATTTCTTATTGTGTTGGATGGTGAAGATGATGTGGTGTGTGGAGGCTGCGAAAGGGTGGGAGATGATCCTGAGTGAATGTCACCCATTGGAGTAGAGACTCCGGCGGGAAGGGGTCGTGAAGGGGGCGATGACGAATCTAAACGGAAGCTCAATTTTCGCGTCATAGTTGTAGTGTGTTGACTCTTATTGCTAAACGAGCTCTTCCTTGATGTGATCTCGGTACCTCGAGGCTCCAGCGACATGATCTCGGAGATGCTCAATGGAGGTTCCTGCTTCTGGCGGGCTTGACGGGTTGAGAGCTCTGGGTGCTGTAAATCCGCAATGATCGGCTCGTCATCCTCAACTCCATCAAACCAATTCCGATCACCAGGGGTACCTGGCTTAGGCCTCTTCACATTGACTTTGATAGACGAAAAATTCTGTTCGAAAGGTTGCTGGTGAGTCTGCCTGCCCGTTGAAGAACTTGGAGGCGGCGTTTTTGAGGCTGCCTTCCTTTGCCACCACTTTGAGCCACTGGACGAAGCAGTCTGCTGGGTCGGTAGAGGTTTTGGTAATGTTGAATTGATGAGGGCTGGAGGCGGAGAGACGGCATGGAAAGCTCGATCTGCATATGGATATAGTGTTGGTGGATCTGTTACCGATGGCCTTCGCCTGGGTATTGCTGTTAATTTCTTGATGGAGCTGCCAGATATTCGTGAATCCGCGGAAGGGTTTCGGGAATGAGGCCGACTGGGATCATTGGACTTAACAGCTTGCACGGAATGGTGCGTCGCTGGGCGATTAACCTCTGGACAACCTTTTCGCAATGCCATATCTCGGGCTGAAGAGGCCGACGTCTGTTGTGAGATAGCGAGAGGTGATCTTGCTGGGTCATAGTGTGCCCTCAATGTCATTGCAGAACCAGCACGACGAGCTTGCGGGCTGGGAAGCCTGCTAAAATACTCCGCTTCAGTAGAACCATTCGCCCATTGTTCTCCTAATAAAGGAGAAGATCCTTGTCTGTTGAGGAAGTATGAAGGTCCCCGAGAGGACTCGGCTGGTGTCTGCATGCCTGGAAACGGATATTCATCAGGAGTTTGGGTGGATTCGCCGTCGACGTCGGCAAGTGTGACACTCATAAAACCATTTCGCAGTTGTCTTTTCTTCTTTTTTGAATCGGCTGCCTCTGGTTCCGAAGCACCCAATGTCCTCTCAGCCTTTGCACCGGGGTGGGAGAAAGGAGAGTCGTCGACGTTTTTCTTGTTCGAGTATTGGGAGCCAGGCGTTGCATTGGGAGAGGCGCTCGGCCTTCGAGGCAGCGGGAACGAGATCTTAAAATTGCGAGTCATTGAGGAAGAGCAGCAATAAAGAGGGGAGACCGATGACCGAAAAATTCGAGGTTCCAACTCTTTTCTGGTGGTGGCTAGTTGTGGCTCCCTGCAGCTGGCTTTCCTATGACTTTTTCGTCACTGCGGCATCAATTGTGATTGTCCAATCAGCATTGTATTTGGCCAAATATAGTGATGAGCTCTCGTGTTGTCGATGCATTAATTTGTCATCATAGAATGCTGCCACTCGTGTGTAGAATGGACGAGCTTGGAAAGGGCACCAATTGAGGACAATGTAGAATTGAGGGCGGGAGCTTCATACACCCTTTCGACACTCTCCGCCGCGATATGATCCCTGTTTGTCATCCCTGAGCGGCATGGGGGGGCCGGACTGCCCTGGACTGCCCTAGCACCACCGCAATGCTTTGGTTGCTTTCGTCTCAGGAGAAGATGGCGTGAGTGACCCGGAGTCCCGCCTCTACTAGGGCCTTGTTTATCTGTGTCTGGGTGTCGCAATCTCCTCTTTTTAGCCATCACCCTTCCTCTTTCGCATGACTCGAATTGAATCTCTTAGAAATAAATGTATGGCCTAGATTCTAGATCTCCGCCACCGTTGTCGCCTAGACTGAATGCCCAAGCTGGCGTAGAGAAAACACTGAAGACCAAGACCAGGGGATCGTAGGCGGCCTATTTGAGAGCCTTTCTTACTTTGGTAATAACAAGTCGGTGGCCCGGTGCCTGAACGCCATCTAGCGGACGGGAAGTCGCGATTGGCTGTTAAGCCGTCTTGGCGCGGAGCTGGCTAGTAAGGTACATATTAAAGCCTCGATATCCCACTTTCTCAAAGCCTATCGAAGCCTATCCAAAAGCCTCCCAATTTGTTACTGACAATGATCAAATCAAGGATTGGGGCGCACCGGTGTTCCGCAACCTGATATCGACCTGCCCCTGACTGATGACCATCGAGGATGACTATATGAACAAACAAGCGAAATGGGAAGTCCAGTACCAACAGCATTATCATCGCACAAATGGTTTTGATTTTGATCCTCTATATGCACAGCCAGAATGCCGATACAATAAATTCTTATAGACGAACGTACCCTAGCGCACAATCAAGCAATAGCAAATCGAGCACAAAATGACCCCCTTACTTAGCTCGGTATGTTACCAGTATAGCACTCTGGCTCTTTATTCCCGGACCTTCGCACGTTTACGCCCAGAGTTGACATCTTCAACTTGAATCTTTGGAGCTGCAGCGTCCTCAGGTATTTCATACTGGGAATGTCAGCATCTGTGAGGGGACGCGGATGAACTTCCAATTAGCCAACCTTGTTGCGCACCGATGTGAAGGGGTCTCCATAAACCCGATGCCTTGTGGCAACCTGAGCAGCTGTCTTTACGGGCCATGAAGTTCTACCTCGAGTCAAGAAACCCTCGTCCTTCAGTCGTCTAGTCAGTTGTGTCGCGACTCTGCTGTCCACGCCTAGGTGATATTAGCAGATGATTCCCAGACCTATAGTACAGACTGACTAAGTTTCTCCGCTAGTGAATTTTGAGTACAAGGAGTTAGATCATTGTCGTCTCTGTCGTATAACATCCAGAGCGCTCTCCGGAAACGAGCAAGTTCCCTCATCTCCGCCAGGCGCTCCTGCTCCGAGTCTTCCAACAGACATTGGTAACAGTAATGTTCGTCGCCAGGCTGATCTACAATGAAGCCATAGCAATGAAGATGCTGCCATGTACCGCAACATTCACACTGTAACTGTCCGGCTCTGCGTCAGTTGGGCACCCACCGGTACACTGCAAGGCTTGAGCTCACCATTGTTGGACCTTCCTCATGGTTGAAACCACATTGGCAACGACAGACGTTGGCATCCATGACGGATTGGTCTTTCTGTTCGAGCTCAGATTTCTTTACTCTCATGTCTAAAGCTTTGCCTCGCAGAAGTCTGGCTTTTGTCCTACGTCGCAGTGGATCTGCTTTTGAAACTAAAGGTTGTGTCGCAACTAACTCGTCCTCACTACGGCTATCCATTTTCTTGGTTGTCAGTGAAACGTGTAATGCCTTTTGAGCCGTACTTACAATAGACCTTGGTTCTATCTCCTCGTAAGATCTCTTTTGCCCTGTCGTAATGTGTTTTCCATATGCGCCGCCGTGGATCTCTTGTTCTGTCCCTCTTAATGGGCTCTCTCCGGGGGAAAAGCTTTGCTGGCTGGCCTGGATAGGTCTCTCGGGAAGCTGTGTTGAGTTGAACATTGGTGGCGCCGGATGTCTCTGAAGATCAAAAGTTCTGTTGAGTGCTCTAGTATATTCCATGTTCTCCGGGATTCGTAAGTGGTCTTCTAGACTTCTTTCAGCAGCGCTGGTCAGAGCCATGAAGGCTATCTTTAAGCCTGTACTGCTTTCATTAGCCCACTTGAATTTGAATAATGCCGGAATCAGGTACCGATAAACCCCTGCATTAATTGTGCCGAAGCTCCTCTTTGCTAGATGCCAATTGATCCCTTCGGGAACGACAATGGCAATATCAGAGCAGGCTTGAAAGCCGGGTGGCTGCTGAGCGTGAACGTGGTCTGGCGGGTAGAAAAGGTGACATATCAGATACCGCTCACCTGGGACATTTGATGAGTGGGTCTCGATCCGGATTTGTTGTTGAGGGACTTACGAGGAAGATCAGGCAGGATCTCGTGATAGTTGTGGAGTTGGTCGAGTATCTTTTTGAGCCCTGACCTAGCTCCTTCAACCGTCACTGATGTGCCATCCGGACCCGTGAGCCCTGCAAGTTGACTATTCGCACCTCCGGCGCCTTGGCAGTACTTAAAAGAAAACGTGTAAGACTCCAATATACGTGAAGGGTCCGTCCTGTCTGCATAGATACTAAGTTGAAATCCCTCCAATGAACATTTGATAATGGCCTCGAAAATGACTTCCTGGGTACAATAGTTAGTGACACGCCAGATTCCGTCCTAACAGGCCTCACCAGCCAGTCTAGTAATTGGTCCGCTCCGGTTGACTGGTGGCGTTCTAGAACCTCGAGAGTGTTGCCGGCCGTAATGAAACCGGCTTCACCATTGTAATCGCTGGCATTTTTTGTGAGACCACTAATTCGGTCGTAAAGCGAATCGGAGCCCCGGCGGATCGATGAGGGATCCTGAACAGTGAAGCATTGTTCGGGAAAGAGGTGACTGCATGGCGAGTCAGCGCGTTGACCGCCCATGCTTTCAATAGACTTTTAAAGCGTACCGTACAAATGCAATCCTGGCGACCTTTGCATGGTTAGAATTCAGGCCAGACTTTCTTCCTTGATTGCACTTACCGAAACAAGGATAAGAGTGTACACGATTGCGAAGGCTTCCTTTTCCTGGTTTTCATTGTTTGCCGTCAGACGTCTGGCAAGCTGCACTGGTGAAGTACGTTCTAAGACCGGTGCCATTGATGTGCTCTCCGAGACTCCTGCTATGAGTTGGAGAAGGAAACAGCTGGTGATTACGCTCGAAGACCGACTGTTTGAAGGTAAGGTCTACTTGCGACTTATCTGAGACAAAAGGCCAGATCGTTAATGAAAGCCTGCTTCCGTATCAAAGGACAGGGAAAAGAGGTAGTACGTTCACCTTGATGATCGAAGAAATGCTCAGTTGCCTTATCAAAATGTGTTTCAGTTCGTGATGTTTGCGATGTAAGAGCTATGGTTACGGTAGTCTAAAAGTTTCGGCTTGCCACCAGTGGCGATATTGGGAATAGCTTCATCACTCCCAGTCCCATTTTTCGTGACAGGCTGTTTACATGTTTAGCACAGTGCACCAGTACATGCTACCAGGGGATCTCATGACATAGGATACGGCCATGTGTTGAGCATCGGACCCTACGGTCGCTTGAGTGTCTCTAAGGAGGGCAACATCCACAGGTGTTGATGTGTCTTATCCACAGCGCCACGAGCCTAATCAGATATGTGATAAAACACCGTCAATGCTCTTCGTTACATTCTCTTCCAACACCCATCCTTCTGCTCCTTAACAACAAAAGTTGGATCACAAATAGTTACCACATTATCCCACAGCTCTGCATATAGGTTTTACTTATCCCGTCCGTTCCCTCTCCACTGGTACGATACGTCAACACTTTACTTCACGCGTCAACAACTGGTTCGAATATGCCAGTGAATTAATACCTCTTCAATGTACGTAAAGCCTTTGCGGATGTCAACCGAAGTTGCAAGCATCTTCCCATGTTCTCGCATAGCTCAATAATAGACCACATTGCATGAGCACCCAAGTCAGGCAGACGCTCTGGTTCACTGCATCATTGGTAAAAATGCTGACTTCGGCTTGTCATTACGATAGGTTCTTCCAAGTAGGAGATTTTCCCAACCAAACGACTTTCCACAACAGGACATTTCCAGAGCACCAGCAAGCCCCTCGCAATGACTGGTATGATTCCGCTCATGAATTTGAGGTGCCCAATCGTTTAAGTTTCAGCTCCACTCCTAGCCTTTGCAGTAATACCGTTTCAGCATATCAGCATACCATGTATACACATGAGTGCGCCGATGATGGAGACCCACTGCAGGACGATAGTAGACTCTTAAAAGGTCTAAGAATTACTGAGAGCGATGAAAATGATCCCACTGCTGTCAGAAAGGTGCCTAGCGAACAGGCTTTGTCAAAGTTCAGATGGGGAAGTCATCATCGGACAAGTGGCCGTTCCAGGAGTGGCTTGCAAATACAGGTCCCAGGTCGCAAGATTCCATTAGAATCGATTGTCAGTGCCACTACTTCTGAAAAGTCCATCGTATACACTTACGAATCTTCGTCTTCATCGAGTGGAAGAACAACCCAAAGCTTCGGAGCCATCGGAGATCATCTTCCTTCAGCGAGGTCCGCTCTCCTGTCCAGTAACACCATGCTAGACATACCAGAAGATTCTATGATTAGACCATCACTCAAGACTTCCACGAGTAGCAATACCCTGTCACCACTTGGGAATCTTGTTCTTGAGTCATTGCCCGATGAAGGATATTACAAGTTGCTAGCCGTTGGCGAAGTTGGACCTACTCGTAAAAACGTTGTGCCACATGTTGTGGAGCCCTCGCAACTTGTGCCACAACGACGTCGCTCCCTGTCTGATCTCATCGAGCCACCAGCACTGGTGTCATCCCAGACGAGTCCGACAAGTCCCAGGCCGGCTGCGGACCGACTGACTGCACAAGACCAATGGTCTCGTTCAAATGCAACACAGTTTGAAGTACCCGACATCCTTTCTCAGTTGCCTGCCGGCAATGAAACCTCTGGTGAAGAAATAGCACCTGTATGGTATCGATCGGGCCCTCCATATGATGCGAAAGCTGGACGAGGGAATGGAGCACGAATCCCCCTGGACCTCCGACATGGTGATCTTGACCCAGCAATATTTTCCCTTCCATATGGCGTAAGCGCTCGGTTTTCTTGAAAGAGATCCTTGATACTGATGTGCAAGACAGTCAAAAGTTTTCATTATGAAGTCCACGAACATATTCAATCTTCGAGCTTCTGTAAAAAACGGAGTGTGGTCTTCCACGAATGGCGCAAATAAAGTCCTGCAGACCGCTTGGGAAGAGAAAAAAGGAGATCAAAAGTTGATATTTATGTTCTCTATTACTCACAGGTACATGGCCCTTGCCCAATATCTTGGAAGAATGGGGTCTAACAGAATATATAGCCATAATCATAGCGGCAAATACTGTGGAATGGCAGAGATGTCTGGCCCTTTCAATCCCGCCGTCGACCCCCAGATTTGGACCCCAGGACTCCAGGGTAACCAGGGCATCATTCCTTTGCGCTGGATTGTTGCCAAAGATGTGCCATTTGCGGTATTTGAAGAGTTAAAGTACAAAGGTAAAGCGGTGACGCAGTTAAGGCATGCAAACACGTAAGCAGAATTGCCTCCTCTGGCACAAATATACTGACCATAGGTTTATCAGGGTGCCCGGTGAGGTTGGTCGCCTTTTGGTTCAGACTTACTTTGAGGCAGAGCATTCAAACACCGCCGTCATACACCCAGAGGACAACAGCCCCGTCTCACCGCCTGAGCCGGTCAGACGGCCAAGGAGGACGGCACACCGCACAGCGCCGAGGCGTAACCCACAAAATCCACTATCAGGAGCATTTCAATATAATGCAAGTCAATATGGTTCCCGCCCCCCTTATGGATTGATTCATAGGGCAGCGGCACCTCCACTCCGTCAACTACCAAGGCCTAGTCAGGTCAACGGCACTGCTCCGGAACGATACGGTCAGAATCTTGCAGCTGGCCAGCACCGATTCCACCCCAATTTGGCCACAGCCCAAATGAACAGCTCAGCCCCTCATCCTCTAATGCATGGTCAACATGCCCCGTTTTTTCGTTATTGAGGTACTGGGCGAGAAGGAGTGTTTCGTCGTATTAGGCAGTGGCGCTGGACGTCCACAGGTCGATATGTATGTACTATTTCATGCATGCGCTATTGGGGTTAGAGTATCCCCACATACGGGATCGTCATGATAAAGGTATTGGTAACGTGCAATTGTTGTACAATTGTATACTCAGGCTTAGCGGGCGGACTTCATTGATTGTTGGATATGTCAAGAAGGCACATGATTTCCGCAATGGTCCAGACAGAGCCATAAATTTTTGTCAATAGTGATTGCAGCCCAGTGGCGAACTAAGATCATGCGTACTGGATCTAGATTATCTCCACATGATTGGGTGGAGAGAAGAACCATGGATCTGTCTGCAGAAGACTTGTTGGTCAAATTGTTATGGCGCTTTTCGATCCCGAAACATACTGGCGACTTAAAAGAGTGAATACCCTGCTCATGGACTTTGTGTGCTGTATACATGCGTTGGCCCAAAATGGCATTGTAGGACTGAATTAATCATTTGTTGAGACCCTGTTCGGACGGTTAAAGCCGCTAGTACAACGAGCCGTTAGTAAGGTAACGCTTCCTGTGACGCCAGACTGTCGCCCCTCTTCCCTTGGTGAAGGTTACCGCTACCTTCAAATTACCACCCAGTCCTGTACCTTTGTCTATGTTTTCTGGCTAGAGGTGTAGCATTTGATGCGGTGCGACCTGTGTGTACTGCGAGATCGCCATTTCTAATCCTTGCCCGAAGTTCAACACTTCCACTTCCGAGGAGCCAAAAGTGGCTGGCGGCGCGCATCTACATGCAGCTACCCTCAAGCTGACCCGACACATCCCACTGAACCACCTCGATATCATAAGCAGGAAAAATCTTTCAACTTCTAGATTATGAGCATATCACGAACAATACCTCGACGCTGTTTGCCAAGCTGAGTAGAACGCGCTCTCACCCGTGTCAATTACGTGACAATCCTCAGCCCTCGGGATAGCTCTCTACAACCTCATGAAACTATGGACCCACCAGCTCGAAGTCACGGAAATCCTACGCAATCTTCCACACGTGTCCGTAATACGCTGAATGCACCATTTTCAGCGGTCCCAACATCACCTTCCGCCAAAGCGGGCTCACCGACATCCTCATACTCAAGGGCGAGGCAAACCGGGTCTATATCCTCGCAGCCCCTCGAAACCATCCGGCCTGACGATGTTCTGGGTCAGATATCTTATGCTCCAGCTACCAAAACAACCGTCGTTACCACAGTCACAAGGACCACCACCGAATTCCCCCCTCTCATGATGAAGGCCCCACAGCACCTGTATGATCTCGATCCGAAATTATATCCCTTGGCTTCTTCACCTACACCACAATCTGTAAAAAGCCTATGCTTTGAACTGGAAGGCAGGCCAACATTGTTTCAGGAGGCAGATGACACGCTCTTGAGGCTAGAGGAGGTATGTGGACATGTCACGATATGTTGAAATATTCTGCTAATCTAAACATAATCTTTGCAGCTTAAGCACCAGCAGAGGGCCTTGAAAGAATCGGATGGTACTCTAATGTCCGTGGCCGAGACTGAGCCTGGTTTCGAGACACCAACATCAGGTATCACCAGAATGAGGGGCCGAAGTGCATACACCCATCAGCAAACCCCAAGTGGTGCTTCACAGAGTAGGCGGAAGCGAGAAGCATCACCTGTATCAATTTCAGAAGCTGTTGCATTGGCCGGTCAGCAAGGCTCTCGCAAAAGGCGGCTAGTGTCAGGTGGGAAAGCAGTTGCTAGCATTGGAAATCCGGAGCTACTTGTGCGGAAGAGTTCGCGTTCGCGTTCAAGACTGCAAATCGTGCAGACGTCAACTCCAATGACCCCTCAAGTCGAAAAAGGCGAGGCTATACTAAACCAGCGATCTCCGACATGGCGATCATCCACACCGCAAGATAATTCTTTCGATGGTTCAGCATCAGGCCAATCTTCCAGCACTTTCGGCATGCAGGATGAGGATGAAGATGATCCTCAGATCCTAAGCCCGAAGTCGGACGTCGCCAGGGCGTCTCGACGCGAGGATGGTGTAGATACTGATAACAGGGGTCAAGAAGATTCAGAAGTGCAGGCACAATGGCAAGGCTTGGGAATAGGATCTGCCCTGACGCCTCGTATGGAGCACGAGGGAGACGATACGTTTCGTGCAGTTCGACACCCAGAGCGTCCTCGGCCAAGTGTACTTGATACTACTACTGCACAGGACGTTAGTCTCCCTAGCCCTAGTTTGTCGCCTGTCACCGCAGCAGCAAATATGCAGAGCCGCAGAGGCTATTTCGAGCCCCAGGCATTTACATACACCAACGCTGACGGAAATCCCCAATTCTCCCTTGCACAAAGCCAGACCAGCACGACTACAAGAGCATCGGATCAACATACACTAGAGAATATCGATGAAAACAATACGGAATTGGCCGCACCTCTCGCTCCTACAGATGCACAGATATCATCATACTCACTGATGAATATTCCTTCTATGATAGACACGTTCGAAGCCATGCCCGAGGAGATGAAGAGCTATCTCATGTACCAATTCTTGCGACGATCTTCCAAGCCAGTGTTACATTTCGTGGCTGACGTGGTGAATCCGGCTTTAAAGTGCGATTTCCTCCAACTTCTTCCCGTGGAACTCTGTCTCAACGTTATCAGTAATCTAGATGTGAAAACGCTTTGTTGTGCAGCTCAGGTTTCGAAACGATGGAGGCAATTGATCGACTCGTCCGAGAAGGTGTGGAAACGACTTTTCGATGCCGATAACTATGTCCTGCCAGAGGGCGAACTCCAACGAGCTATTCATGAGGGCTGGGGTTGGCAATGTGTCTCTCGTCCCTCCGAATACGAGAAAGACTTGAGTGCCTTTTCTGTCAACACTTCCGATACGGACCCTTCGGCCTCGTCTCGTGGGACACCTCAGGCTAAACGAAGAAGGCGAAAAGCAAAGAGTAAATCGAAGCTAACAAGTCGCAAACAACAGAAAAGGATCCAAGCCTCGTCTATCGACTCAATGGAGCTTGACGAGGAACCACTCCTTGATATGGCATCGGCAGAAGGTCCTTACGCAGCGGCTCAAGCGGCAGCGCTTGCGGTACCGTATCCCAACATTGGATTACCAAGCCTAAAGAATTTGCATCTGTTTAAGGCCATCTATATGAGACATCACATGATGCGCAAGAGCTGGATGCAAGACGAAGTTACGCCACGGCACATAGCTTTCAGAGCACACCAACGCCACGTTGTGACTTGCTTACAATTTGACGCGGACAAGATTATTACTGGTAGCGACGATGCCAATATCAATGTCTACGACACTAAGACCGGAGCTCTTCGAGCCAAACTTGAAGGCCATGAAGGGGGTGTATGGGCGCTGCAATATCAGGGCAACGTCCTTGTTTCGGGTTCGACGGACCGAACAGTTAGAGTGTGGGACATAGAGAATGCTGTGTGCACCCAAGTTTTCCAGGGACACACTTCTACTGTTAGGTGCTTGGAGATATTGATGCCCACTCCGGTAGAGGAGACACCCGACGGCCATACTATGATGCCCCAACAACCACTCATCATAACCGGCTCTCGCGACTCCAATCTCCGTGTCTGGAAGCTGCCAAACCCCAGAGATCCAACCTACTTTCAAACAGGCCCGGCCCCTGACGAAGCCGCTGAGTGCCCTTATTATATCCGAACACTTACTGGCCATCACCACTCTGTTCGTGCAATCGCTGCTCACGCTGACACATTGGTCAGTGGAAGCTATGATTGTAGCGTACGAGTTTGGAAGATCTCAACAGGTGAAACAGTGCATCGCCTACAGGGTCATACTCAGAAGGTTTATAGTGTTGTCTTGGATACCAAACGCAATCGTTGTATCAGCGGTTCTATGGACAACCTTGTCAAGGTTTGGTCACTCGAAACGGGCTCGGTATTGTTCAATCTCGAAGGCCACTCATCCTTGGTAGGGCTTCTAGATCTACAGCTGGACCGGCTTGTCTCTGCTGCAGCCGACTCAACTTTACGAATCTGGGACCCCGAGACCGGACATTGCAGGAGTACTTTGAGCGCGCATACTGGTGCGATCACGTGCTTTCAGCATGATGGTCAAAAAGTCATCTCTGGTTCAGATCGGACGCTAAAGATGTGGAATGTCACAACTGGCGAGTTCATGAAGGACCTACTCACAGACTTGAGTGGAGTTTGGCAGGTCAAGTTTAATGAGAGGAGATGCGTAGCTGCAGTGCAGCGCAACAACTTAACCTATATCGAGGTAAATCCCAATTCTGTTCTCTATTAAAATACCTTGATACTGACAGCTCCCAGGTTTTAGATTTTGGCGCCGCACGTGACGGCCTCCCAGCACACAAGCGAGGCAGACGTATCGTCGTCAATGGTCTAGGCCAAGAGGTCTCTGATCCCCATGATTCCACCGCAGACGCCGATATCAACGACGATTGAGGCGAACACCGAGGGACTCGCATACCAGCACGGGCATTTGCATCATTTAGTGACAGTTTAGAGTATACATATTGCATGCAGGATCCGTTATGACTTTCTCAATCTCCAGTAAGTAGCGTTTATGGCTAAAAGTAAAGATACCCTGAGAACACGACGGGAGAGACGAACCATTCATGATTGCATTTTTGTAGAGCGCATAGCATAGCCAGCATAGCATCCGCAAACAATAAATTTCTACTTTGCATAGAATTGACTGCCGTTGTCCAGGCATTACGTTGCAAAACATTGCTATTGTCTGTTGTCCCTTTCATTGATTTGTCGTTTCCTAGTTCAGGTCATCAAAGATACACAATGCTATTCATGTTCTTGGCCACTCTTTTAACCCTGACAATGAATGAAAGGGGTATTGACAGTATTCACAATAACAACAACGAGCTCCCTTGTCTATCGTCAATCCTACTCATCGAGCTATTGTCCCCACATAAACCCCTTGTATGCATACATATCCAGTCCCCCTCAGCCAATGCCACGAGCAGACATCCTCATTGATCACTTCCTCACTGCCAGCTGCAAGCAAATTGTAACCTCAACACTCTTCTTGGCTTTGACTGCCCCAGCAAACCACATCGTTAATTGCATCCAGCAAACGCAGGTCCCACCCTTGTCTCGGTTTGCTCCCCTATTCTTCAACACTTTTTCTCGCAGAGGAGCTGGTCTTGACTGTCTGTTTCGTCTCTTAATCGCTTTGCTCAGCAGCAATGGCATCCTCATCATCGCCAGCCTCATACGTCTCGTCGCCGCCCCTGTTTTCCCCCGTTCAGAACACAGGTGGTCTGTCAACGTATCAGTTCCCCCTAATCCACCACAGTAACCCTAGAGGCTTGTCGCTTCTTCTCGGTAAGTGCACGTTCTCTTGCTTTTTCTCCAGCTCTCTTACTCAATAGACTGCGTCATTCTGACCGTTATACAGAGCCAGTGGCCCCAGACCACCAAGCCAATCCCCACGCGCGACGGTCCTGGTACGGCGACGCTCCCCGGCCCTTTGCCTCCTATCCCACTCCACAGGCACCACCAAGGTCACCTCTTACGCCGCATCAGACTCCAGAACCTCCGCCATGGTCGCCCCTCACCAACTCGCCATCGCGTTCTCGGCCCCGCCCACAGCCCCCTCCACACCGCCTTCCACAAGCCTTCGTGCGAGAGGCCGTCGATATGGATGCCTTACTGGAACATAACCCATTCCGCCTCGCCGAAGAGTACGGCGGTAACATGATAACGGATCGGACAGCACTCCACTGGATCGAGGGCCATAGGCTTCCGAGCCTTCGCGAGATTGGCTTAGACCAATACTTCCATTCGTAGCGCGGGAGCAAGCAGTAGTAGAGATATGTCGAACATTGAAACTGCGGGGCAGCTCCTCCCATCAACAGGGGAAGAAAGTGGCTCGGAACAAATGCGTCGCTTTTCCCGGCAGGTAAACTAGCATGGAATATAAGCCAAATAGGACCTCTTTTCTTGTCACCGTCATTTCTCTTTGGGCGCGAGTCTACTGGCGTTCCCCAATGCTACGAACTTAGGAAGGTCTGAAAGGCCTGGAACAATGCCGTGTTGTTCGAGATGAAACCGAGAGATGTGACTATATCGATACGAAGTATGTTTTCGATGTGTTGTTGAGGTGTGGAGGGGCTATTGGTGTCACAAGGTGTGTTGGCCAAGCAAACAACCCTATTTTAGAACTCTTTGCCTCTTCCATCACTTCGACTCTCCAAACATCTTAACACTGACTTGGAGACCACTAATTTCCAGAAACATGGACCGACAACAGGCACATGACGGATCGGCATTCCCATTGATGAGGCTTCCGCCAGAGCTTCGCAACCACATCTATCGCCTCCTGGTCTCTCCAGTCATGTCTTACCATGATCTTGCAATTGCAGGCGATCTTGACGCTTTGTTCAACAGGGCAATACTTTGTACGAACCGACAAGTCCGTACCGAAGCCTCTGCCGCGATGGCCGAAACAGCGATTACGATTCTTGTCGATTTCCGGCAGCTTCAATCTCAAAGAGAAGGTAGAGATCCGACAAATCTCGCGCTGTTGCCTTTCAAGCGGTACTCCATCGATTTTGACCTCACGAACCGGACAATGGGTCCACCGGAAAGTTTGGAATACAAATGCCAGATCCGCCGCATGCGAGGGCACATACATCGTATCGCGAAAGCTTTGAGCAACGTGGCACAACTCGAGCAACTCCACATCAACTGCTTCAAACCTGAAAGCGACTCCTCCCAAAACTATGACACGAATGTCGAGCAAGGTCATCATCGTGGTCCTTTGCCCGATGACATGATGGACTGTTTCTTCCGGCTCAGAGGCCTTCAAAACGTTGTCATCACTGGAAATCTGGCGGATGCATATGTCGACCGGCTCACAAGATCATTGAAGCGACCGAAGCTGGCGCCGCATATTGACCTGTTGGGTAGTAAGCTGCAGTCTAGCGTTGCCTCTATGCCGGTTCGCCGCCGGAGTGGCAATATGTGCATCTTTGGATGTTCCAGGTTTGCAATAGAAGACAGCGATCAGATTATCTCAAATCAGCATCGTTGATGGCAATCAACTCTCTATGTGGCTTCTTGAGCCAATAGAGGTGTTTCCGTCGGCTTCATCAACATATTCGATGGCGAGAGCTTCCTCTTCTCTTCGCTCAGCCCCGTGGCCGCAAGTACAGCCCATCGCACGTTGTTGATTCCCAACTTGCTCCCTGATATCGCGACCTCGGAACTGCAAGTCACAATCTCTCCGAGAGCTTCCGGACCGTCACGTATTCCAGGCTGTACCTTGGTTTTTAAGTTTTCACAGATGCGCTCTAATTCAGGAAGCTTCCGTTCCAAACGGGCAGCGGATGGGTTTCCTTTAGGGAATAGTATGCGGTCTACTTTTGAAAGTATTATCTGGTGTGATATAGCATGCTGGCGGAGCAATGAAAGGAGCTCTTCGTCTGACCTCTTGAGCCCATGTAATGCATCAACGAGCAAGAACGCCCTTCGTAGCCTAGAATCCATCAGCAAACTTTAGTCTACTCGTCCCTTGCATGCGTTCATACTGCTTCCTCCCCACAAGGTACTTCATAATCTCCGTTCCCCACTCCTCCCTACTTCCCTTCCCATAACCTGGCATATCGAGCACTGCCAATCTGCCCGGGTTACCATATCCATCTTCTCCCCCCACGGCAAAAAAATTCATGGATCTTGTTCGTCCCGGCTTGCTGCTGGTATGGCAAATGTTCTTTCCCATCAATGCATTGAGCAGACTTGATTTCCCAACATTGGATCTTCCTAGGAAAGCTACTTCAGGCATCTTCAGAATTTCTACGGTCCGAAAATTCGTTGCAGAGAACATGAGCTTTGGAGGCGCCACCCGAAAGAATGTTTCGCTCCGTTGGAGCTGCGCGGGCGTAGGAGGAGCTGTGTCCCAGTAGTAGGACGGTGCGAATATCTCAATGGAGGCTTTCGCATTTGAGTTTGTGGACGCATGACGAAGGATTGTTTTGGTGGGTATGATAGATATGATTCCGCAAATGTCATGGATTCTCCGAGCAATCAGAGGAGACATGAACGAGATATATACGGGGGAACAAGTCTCACCAAGGCTTTAACTTTGGAAAACATACGCCAGAATTGAGCGGAATTAAGTCCGAATATTGACATCTTTTTTTGGCGTCATCATCAGCCTCTCCTCCCCATTCCCACAGCACAAGCGATGGTCGACATGGCTTCTCCATCCCATCTTCGCTCGCTATACCGCTCCATTATTCGGGAGCTTCCTACCCGCCCACTCAATGCACCTTCTCCGATCCAACAGCGCATTCGCTCCTCTTTTGCCACAAGAGACTACCCCCAGCAGGTTGAAGAAGCCGAGCAATATATTCAGTATGTGAAAGCCCAGAGGATGTACGCAACGCTACTAGAACGCTATAATCCGGGAATGAACATGGATGAGGAAGAGAGAGTACGATTGACAGCAAGGCGAGTGGGCATGGATCTGCCCGAGGAATGGCGTGGCAAGAAGGAATGAGAACTGGACCTCAATTGGAGGCAAATTATTCAATGATGTGCAAACATCGGAATCAATTTACAAGGTGAGTTGCTCTCCATCACTTCGAACATCTTCGACGTCTGACAGGTAAGAAGCCACAGGGTGACAATGGCCAGCTAGTGTGCTCCTTTAATCAGCCAGATGAACTCGTTCCAATCAACAGCCTCCTAGGTTGAAAGAAGCGACCAAAGATATAAGCTTAGTCTTTCAGACACTCAGAAAGCGCGGGCTCAGTAGAAAGGGGGTAGAGAGTATCGTGAGGCTAAGACACTGGAAGGATGATTGGGCTGGACCAAATTCACCACGGTCTCAACTGAAGACCTTTAGCTATAAGCAGCAGCAAAGAGTCGAGGGTATCGGTGATGTCAAAAGCTGCTCTTGTGGGGGGAATATTAGCAGATTGACGGTCTGTATGATCGGGAGTCTTTAGTGGCTGCCCGTCATTGTGTATGACAGCGACGAACTCAATAATCTATGGATTCTCCATCCTGAGAACGCCGTGACCAAGATGGCACTTTCAAAGCTATGTGAGCACCTAGGGTATTAGATCGGTTGAGACATTGTGGTCCAAACAACAGCACTCTTGACTCAGACCTACTTCTCCGAGTGGAGCCTTGACCATGAGAGTAGGGCCTCCGACATCGCCTGGACTATCATGCAACTGGTACACCGACCTGTCATCTCTACTCAGAAGCACTCAAACCTTCATCGCCAGCCGATTTCTCCATCACGTCGCTCCTCAGTCACACAGCGAACTGGACGCTATTCGCCCACCATTCCATCCCATTTACTCTTGCCTCCATCCGTCTTCTCATCCTGAAATCCTCCATAACCACCACCAGCCCCTCGCAAAGTAGCGTAACCAGCTCAACCCAGTTCCGCCTTACGCCTTTCCCCATTTGGTACCCTTCAATAAAGATATTCCCATCCCAGTGCCCGCCCATCTCCTAATAATGACTTGCTGGCCCCCTTAAAGGAAAGGCCCGATCTCCTTTGTGCTCCAGGTTTAAATCTCATCTCATGCAATAGCGCTCCCACATTTTTACTTCTAAACGTCTTGACTTACCCCTCATCAAAGCTGCTTTCTCTCTAATAGCGCTTAATAAATGACCATTGGAGACTGTAATACCCCGGCGGAATTGGCAATCGGACCTCTAATGAACTGAGACAGCGGTGTCCTATGTCTTCCAGGGTTTCTGCGGGCCTGAGAGATGGTGGAAAGTATGGCTATAAAGGGCACAGCCCAAGGGGATAGGAAGTAGAGGAGGGCCCGAGGTCACGGCAGCGTAGTTTGTGGGACTTGAATTGGGAGACCAGGGAAGGAGAGGGACCGGAGGTAGGGATGGAGTTAGAGGCGGAAAGGATGAGAAGGGAGGGGGTGAAGATCAGTGCGGTTCAGGGGGTGGGAAAGAGGGTGGGCGAGCTGAGGGAGAGGCTGTTCGTAGACCAGTAACGATGAGGCAGAGGAGGGATTGAATGTCGGTGGGAGATTGAACGAGAGCCATGAAAACAGCGAAGCTGGGAGAGGGGACGGTTGTGATTTGGACTGTCATGCAGTGGAGAACTGGGTGTAAGGAGGGGTCGAACGGCGTGGTTATATCGAGGAGTAGCTGGTAGTCCTTGGAGGTTGCACCCCATTAGTCTGCTCTGTGAGATGGAAGAATCATCGTTGAATTTCTATACCTAGGTCGGCTTATGAGCCTAATGCGAGCTCTAGCCGCTTTTGACGATGCTTGTTGCCCTGCAGAGGGGTTACACGCCATGAACTTTGACTGCCTCCCCTCGTGAGTGTACATCGAGTGTTGTCCGCAGAGTGATCCTTGTCGTTTTGACGCCGAGTCGTCCCAAATAGAGCCAGATAGCGTCGCTTGTTGAGGACTCGGGCCAGTGGCATCTAATGTTAAGAGCGGCACTGCCTTCAACCGGGTCGACAAGTTGTGGGACTGCAGGTAGAACTATGTGAAAGATATAACTTCGGATTGCCATAACACTTAATGGAAAAAGAAGGATATCAGAACTTCTAGGTATATGAACAGCGAGTAATGGTCTCCGTAGAATCGAATCTACTTTATTGTGAAGAATTATTGGTGAGTAAAGATGGTATGTATCATACATTAAATGATGGGATATAAAAAATCATAATCTTTTGCGAGACACAAGGACTCGAAACAGCGATACTTCAAGAAAGGGTGATACCACGAGGCAGTGAGTCACATAAGGATTGCGTACCCTTCCAAGCTGAACCCATAGACCAAAATTCCATCATCGTCCACTTTTGTATCAGCAAGCCTCCCCAAAGCCGAGATTGGTTTGTGGCCAAGGATAAATGCCACAGAAGTTATCCAAACACGGTGAATTCTATCTGCGTGCTGAGAAGGATGAAGCCGGGATTGATGTGAATGAGTCCGCAGTACTGGAAGACATTTCTTGTCTGGTACTGCGACAGCGCCATTCAGGTTTCCACATAATCGTCAACGTCGTAGTCTATCCTGCCGTGAGACCATCAGGCTGGAGGTAACGCGTGGCTTGGGTCATCGAACTCTGGAATTTTCGGCGATTCTTGTACCGCCACTACTGGCGTCAGATCATTGACATCTTGGGAATACTCTTTGTTGGAATTAGATGACAGATCCTGCTGATTGTCCACTCTTGCGGCCTCCTCTGCTGAGGGAACGAGAGTCTCCGATGGACCAATAGATGAGCTCGAAGGTGTCAAGGGAGCTTGACCATAAGATGATGAGGCATCCCCAGACATTCTCCGGGGTTGGAAAATCTCCGGTTTACGCCCAACGATGATTGTTCTATCTGATATGTCAGGCTTCTCTGTAGCGAGCTAAAGGCGGCGGGAAAAGCACTTACGTCGTTTGATACGAGTGAATCGCCCGATTTCGCACCTCTGGTCGAATCTTTGCCATGAATACTTGAACTTCGTCGGCCTTCCAGTGTAATCCTCGACATAGAAGTCCCATGCTCACGCCCTCAAGACCTTCCAGATGTGCACAGAGTTGGAACTTGCCGACTTCTTTCAGAAGCTTATCCTTAGGCCAAGGATTGCTTGGTGATTTCAAATGCACTTGCTGAATGTCAACAAAGCCCGCTTTCTCAAACCACGCGTAGAAATCGTCATAATTGGGCAACGGTCTGTTGTACTCAACCGCTGCTTCACATATGTATTTATTCCATAGCGCCAGATGACTGTCTTCCTCAATTGTTCCATCGTCGGATCTAAACCGAGGATCAAGCTCTTGCATCTCAAAGTAGCCTCCTGGCTTACAGTGCCTGAGAGTAACGATAGTTTAGTACGACATGTTATTTCGGGAGAATCTAGAGACTTACTGGAAAGCTTTCCGGACAAGACGTTGCCAGGAGCCTATCGACGCCGTCATGAACCTTGAGTGGATGTAGTCGAAAGAGCTGTCAGGCCACGCCCATTCTTTTGCCTCTACATCATCAATCTCGAATCGGACATTGCCTGGTACCCTAAAGCAAGTCAGCGATTGAGGGGATGTTGCTTGCCAGTCCGTGACACCAAAAAGAGCGTTTCGTACCAGGATGGCTGCACGGGTGACAGATCCGTCCCTATAATCGTACAGTCCGGGTAGTCATCCGCCATTTGTATAGCCCAAATCCCGGTGCCCGTCCCAATATCCAGTACTCTTCGTGGATTCTTTAGAGGTGCCAAATGCAGCTGTGCACCACAGAGTAACATCATCACATGATGTTTCAGATCGATACGCTCAAGCTCTTTCTATGCGGGTCATTAGCGCTGGGCAATAAGGGTGACCTATCCAAGCTGACGGTCGGGGGAAGCTGGCTTGTCGTCTGCATGATGAAATGATGCCTACTTCATCGTTTGGTATGGGGTATGAGCCGGCCTTGTAGCCATGATATCGTCTGCCATTTTCCCACTCCCATTGAGTGACACTGGAGGTGATTGAGGCGGACCCTAGGAGTCTGTCAAAAAAGTATTAGCTTCGTAAGAGACAGGGTTGGATGAATGCGAATTAGCCTACATGGAGTCATTACTCGAGGTGGCATGCTACCATAGTCAGCGATACCTTTTGAGCAGATAGCTGTAACTCACTTCGTCAACCTCTAGCACGGATTGAGGCGGGCTTATAGTCAAGGGTTGAATTCTTGACTCATCCTGAGCCATCGCTCCGCAATTAGCTGCCGACGCTGCAGCACAAGACAGCTACTGTTATTGCATGGGTATGAACTCCGATTGACCCGAAGGTAATGTTCTTCAGGTCTCTTGAAACAGATTATCAGCATTGCGACCTGTGAATTAGTTGGATAACCCCGGGCAAGTTAGTCAGAGAGTCTAGGCCACGCCCCGGTCTACAAATGTTCTATCTAAGCCCTCCTGCGTGGCTAATAAATCGGTTGCTCGGCCTTTCACGGAGTTTATCGATCCAACCTCTACTTTAGCACGACCATCTTTCAATGCAGCAATTCTGTACACATGATATCGCTGGTCACATTGGAGTATTGAATCTATGTAGGCATTATGTACACAGGCTAAGAATTCACCACCTCACTGCTGTATTTCTTATGAATGTCGATGACTTTTTGCACTTCGTCATAACTACCCATGAAGATACCAGAGCGATCGTGAATATGTTCAGGGACCACGGTGAGCATACGTTCCATACGACTGTTGACCGCTTGGCCGCCAGCTAGTATGTATCACGTCAGTTTATGGGGCGGGAGACAACCATTCATGGAACTATCATTAACAGACAAGGCAGGGAAGGGGCACAGAAAGTGACGTACCATTCTCAAAGACCATTGCCATTGGCGCACATTCATAGAGGATTCTTAGCTTCCCCTTTGTGCTCTTCTTGTCCGCTGGATAAGCGAAAATCCCTCCATACAAAAGTGTTCGATAGGCATCAGCAACCATGCTGCCAATGTACCGGGCGCTGTAAGGCTTCCCTCCCTTCTCGGCCGGGTACTTCAAACTATCAAAGTATTTCTTCACCGGCTCTTCCCAGTAGAGACTGTTACCCTCATTGACACTGTATATCGCACGAGACTTTGGCAATTTCATGTTCGGATGTGTAAGAATGAATTCACCAAGAGCATTGTCCATTGTGAATCCATTGACTGTGCTGCCTTTCATCGTAATGACAAGTTGAGCACTGGCTCCGTACATTGTGAACCCGCTCGCTACCAATTCACTTCCGGGAAGAAGTAGCTCCTCTTGCTTGCCCTGAGCGTTATCTGCAAGCCTGAAGATTCCGAATATCGTCCCCACACTCACACCTGCATCTAAGTTGCTTGAGCCATCAATGGGATCGCAAACAACTGCATACCGCGCCTTAGGATTTTCATCGAAGACGATGCATTCTTCTTCCTCCTCTGAGACGAGCAGGCGGCATTTCCCCGAGCTACGCATGGCAGCAACGAATATATCATTGCCAATAACGTCGAGTTTCTTCTGATCATCACCAGTACTGTTGGAAGATCCGGCAAGACCGCTGAGATTGATAAGGGAGGCTCGACGGATATAGTAGGCGATCGACTTGAAGGAGAATTGCAAAGCGTGGCATAGCAGGCTAGTTCACACGGAAAAGTCAGCATGTGATAACGATGATCATAGTCCGCTAAGGGAGGACTGGAGGACGCACGTAAAGTCGCCAGTGGCCTCTCTGTGCTTCGATTGCTCTTCTGTAAGGAAGCGTGTGAGGGTGACAATATCTGTATTGATCTTCTCTTGTGCTACAGGGACAGTCTCGCCATTCGTTTGAGCCATTTTGTTTGTCTGTAGGGGTTTGATAGTAGGGATAACGGATCTGGCTGTGGGGTAAAAGCTTTAAGGTTCGAAGGTTGGCGATGCACTTTGATGTGTAAAATAGAATGAAAGGCCGTCTAATTTAGAAGACATAAGGCTTGATGGCGGTGTATCGTAATTATCTCATGCAAGACTGGTAGTGACCTTCGGATCAATTGGCTACTGGCCCAGGCTTGCTTCCTCTCCCCCGCGTAAACTCCACTCCTCCCATTGCCTCGGCGTGCCTCCGCATGACTGCCATTGAATAACCGGCTGAGCCAATACTGATATCCAACAGCGCCATCGGTACAGAAAGATACCACGCGAGCGTTGGAGCATCCGTTTGACGTTTGTGCTACTTGTGGGAGTGTTCAGCTTGGCTGAATATTCTCACTCCTGTCGATCACGTGCTGTCCTCTGTCCTACACGAATATTGTCCTGCACAAAACGTACGCCTAAGCTATTCCGCACTTTTGCTCTCCTTCCACATTTTAATCAAAGTACAACTTTGCAGCTCCTCCAGACTAACAATAGAAGCTCACGGTCCACTCGGACTGTAACTGTGCATGCTCATGTAAGTCGACCAGCTCCTAATTGTCGTTTCCAACCTTTCCCACTCCTGATGATTTGTTCAAACCGCAAAACTAGAGTCTTTGACCTTACGAGGCATGAAACTTCTATTGCACACGTCAGTCTGACACTTGCTATGCGACTGCTGCCAATTCTTGAGATTCATCCTTGAGCTCATCTGACTCTTTGTACAGGCTCCAATCGCCCGGTTTCCCTGAATGGTACGTTTCGCAAAATGTCCCCTTCTCCTGCAGACTACACCTACACACAAAAAGAGAGCGACGATGATCATTCGTACTTTGTACGCTGGAAATTACCGACTGAGGCCTTATGGTCTTTGAAGAAATCAAATGGCTTGACTGAGCTCTGCCTACTAAATCACTTGCTGCAGTAACCTCGATATTGATTTCGGATGTATGATTGACATCGCATACGATTTAGGTCCTATACAGCGAGCATGGTGGATGAAATGGGGTTACATTGCATAGGAAGATGGAGCCAGAAGCAAACCAGCTCAAGCAATGAAGACAGCGTATTCAGCGGGCGACACATTGGGCGGAGCCTCGCAGGCTGTCAAAAACAATGATGTAAGCAAATATAGGGATCCCCTATAGGACTTCTTCGCTTCGGTCTCCTATGATGAATGGCACTGGGCTTCGAAATATCAATGAGAAAATATGCCTTGCTGTGGCAGGCCTAGAAAACCTTGCCCACTGATGAAATCGACCACCCTATTATGTTTGTCACCAAGGCCATGACGTTCACCGGACTCACAATTCTTAGTCGAGTTGAATGGCCAAACGGCTTCGATCACATCGATTTGCCGTGTACTGGTCGATAAACACGTAAGGTATGCAGCTTTTCTTCGCGTTCAACAAATTTTTATGATGATTGTTTAGATGACGAGTCTGATTCGGGTTTCCGATGTAGACACACCTCTTTTATAGACCATTCATGCATATCTGAAGAGAATCGAAATCATACCTTTGCTCATTATTGCAAGTATTATACATGCTGACCGGACTTCAAAGGCCCTAGGTATGCCTTCTCGACTACATGTGACGGGATGAAAGATCGCTTTCCGGGTTCGACTTAGATATAATCGCATGGGGTATGTTTCCTAAAACTTCCACTTTCTTTCCAATGGTTGAGCCTTCAAATGATGATTCCCAATAACAAAATGACAAGCATATGTCTAAACTAGCTTGACCGCCAGTAATGACGAGACTTTTCCTCCTGATTCTCTTTAAACGTTACACTAGACCAAAGGGAATTCCATGAACATGTACTGACAGTTACAGCTGTTTATCGGCTCCCTGGAATGTCAGTATTTTGGACGGCTAAGGTACGTCTAATCCCTTAACTCTCTCTGTCCTTTTCCATCACATTGTTCACATGATGATCAAAATTTACAATCTCACGACGGTCGGCATAGCTACTTGTTAGCATTGATGAGATTGCCCATGACCGGGCCTCTGGATCTGATCCTCTCCCCGCATATCCCCGTCTACATTCTTGAAGTAACCCTGTTACGTCATACTTACCTCAGGCTACTGCAGACGTGGTACATCAACCCCTTCACTCACAGCATCTTCCACACATCATTTTCGACGTACAGCCATCGCCAAACTACATACTTATCGTACAAGAGCAACTAAACAGCAACAATGTCGTCTCAATCCTACTCTACGTTTCAGTCTTCCTCATACTCTTCTAGCACCGACTCCGCCGGCAATACCTATACAGAATCTACTACGTCGAACCCTTCTGGCACCACTGTCCACCGAACAACCCAACAAGCTGGGCAACCCGCCATTACCGAATCTACACGCACGCCTGCTGGTGGGGGGAATGCACAAGTCGAAGGCATGGGAAGCAATCGAAGGATCGAAGACGTGACTGATGCGGATCAGCAATATGAAGAAAATATCGAAGACGAATATGCAAAGAGAGAGGGTGGTGCTTAAACAGGAGACACGGAACTGAGGTCATTGAGTTGAAGATTGAAAGCGAGTTGAAATGCTAGTCGATGATTGTATTCATTAAGGTTGCAACTGCAAAAGAGCTACAGAGTTACAACCGAATGGCTTTTTACGCTACCCCGACATTCTCCATGTCTTACATGATAGTGAAGGTACCTAGCATTGACATCAGCCAACCTCCATCTGCAAATCTACCATTAAATTCGCGACAATCACAAATAGTATCAACGTTATGTGCCAATAATAAGTGTTCCTCCAATATCCTGTAAAGTCTCTAGGAAGTCTTCCTCTAGTACGTAGGCAGTTTTCTGGTCCAGCACTCCCACACCGGCAGAAATCATAAGTCAATGGAAGAATATTCTACAAGCGAAACAAGGTGCACGCATTCTATGCTTAAACAAGATCTACAATGTATTTGTAACAATTCTTGTCAACGCTCATGTCATTACGCCCATATAACTGTTCCGTGGTGTCGTTGGATGGCAGGCAGCATCTGGACATCTTCCTACTTTGCAGCACAATTTTCTCGTTTTCCATAAGCACGAAAGTTCCAAGGTATGACAGAGAACAGGGATAGCGATAATCTGCCATTTATGAAATGCTACTGCTACTTTAGGTGGTCTGAGTTGCCATGACCAATGTAGAACCGACGAATACATTGCTGATAAAAGCCTGCCGGCGCTCGTTGATGTAGGAAGGAGGCCAGCTGATGCAGCCAGAAGGCAGTCTACCACGAAAATCAACGAATCTTGTAGAATTAGTCTATCTGACGAGGATGCAATAACCGTCTGAGCCATAAGTAAGTGCCGATGCTTGGGACGCGGATGTTTGACATGCAAATAGATCGATTTGGCTTTCAGGTCTTGTATCCGGAGCCAAGCCTGGACCTTCATATCGGAAAAGGAAATGATAATGAGAGCAGCCAGAAGGTAACCGTGGGGTTCCGGTGTCTCCCCACAGATTACTTAGAAAGGCAATCGTAGGATTCTGGAGTCTCCCCACAAGTTACCTAGAAAGGCATGGCGTCACCTATGTGTTCTGTTAACCAGATAATATCAGTACCACAATTCCTCTTTGATTCTTGTTTGACTATACTGGACTATTCTGGACTCTCGAAGTCCGGTTGCTTTAAGAGGCGGAGGTTGAGTTTGCCAAGCGATGTGTGAGTAGCTGAAAAGCCAGCTCGGATCTGGCAAGCCAAGATCGGAGGCGGAGACGAGACGCTCTGGAGTGCCCGTGAGTAAAAAGCCACGAAGCTTAACCAACGCAACAATTACCCCATCAGCTTGTATGATTGTGGAGGCGCTATAAGCTTGTGTTGGCATTTGTCTACTAGGTTGTGGGTCGAATCGTGGGGTACCTGGCGTATAGGAGTTGACCGTATAATTGCAAAAAGACGGTGAGAGACAATAACAGAGACATATTTCTTGGACGAGAGATCTTGAAAATTGCATAAGACACTCTGCACCGACAAGCGAAACACTCGAATTACCGCTGGGAGTATTATGCGATATCACGGCAGCATAAGCAGCCGAAGGTTCATCATTACCATGATGAAGCAATCAATCTACAGTCAGCATACGAGATCGTATAACATTGTTAGTAGTGCATATACGCGTTTCCGGAGAGGCATAGGTCTTGCATCGAAAACGAGTGAATGTTTGGTAGATGCGTAGTGCAACAGGTTGTGTGGTAAACGAGTCCAACCTGAGGCTCCGTGCCGTAGGTGAGATAACGCCTTAGCAGTTCTAGCTTACAGCGACCACCGCACCATTGCAGATCAGCGCTTCCGAGCCGCCTGGAGTGGCCCATGCCCCCTTGAGCGAACACTTAAAATGGAACAGATGACTGACTTTGCCTGTCTCGGGGCAAATCGACAAAGCATAGGGCAGCTGTTGGTGCGCGTCTGACATGTCGAAGTCCGTTGACGGCACCACACGGAGGTTTTCTTTTGGCCTGCTCTTAGCAGCGTCGGATGTTCTGCAGACCTCTTCAGATGATAATGCACAAGTCCAGGAGACTCGTATCGAGTGCTCAGCAGCGGCTGCTAATACAAAAGTACATCCTAGCGGCGGTGATCCCTCCGTGCAAGGTTACACACCTGTCAGGATCAACCATCGCACTTACGTTGCTGAAAGGGGCTCAATCTCCTTCATTGAAGATCCACCAGCAACGGGGGGATCGACTAGAGTGCTGGTAGGGCGCTGTTGGTTGCCGAGAGTGGCTTGGTATGCCTTGCCCTTAGTACATACGTGGTAACACATGATACTACGAATTGCCATATGGGTACATCCGAGATGGACAAGAGTTGAAGTGTTGTCATCGGAACCATAGCTTTATATACTTTAATATATGGAGGGTAAGTCTACCATGGGGAAGGACGCAACAAATCGCGTTGGGATCGCGTGCCCTTTCCAGAAAGGGAAAGTGGCAACGATCTGACCTCGGCTTCATTCTGGGGAGTTGCACCGCCACTGAGGCTGGTGAAAATGCCAAGAAGAAGATACCTTGGTTGTCCGCCAAAGTCCAGACGAATCTTCATCTTCAGTTTTCCACCTGCCATTCTTGGTCCGAACCTCGGGAGACTAGGTGACTTGGTAAGCTGGGTTCAGCAGCGGTGAGAGCGTCCGACTAAGAGTCTAGGCACCATCCAAAAGCCATCAAAGTCAGTATGAGCCAGACGGACATTGCTGAGCAAGGTGAATGGCGGGAGCAGAGGTTGGATAGATTGGATGGGAGGGGTCGAGTCTTGCCCAGTCTTGCCGGATGATCACAAGGCCACGAATGGGCAGGGTCAGAACACTGATCTGTTCAGCTGCTTGCTCCGGATCATCGCCGACAATGCAGCCACTACGTGCTACTATACAATATAGTTCATCCATTATCTTGGTTACTCTCGTTCGTTGTCTCCTTTCATCCTGTCTGCGCACATGGCAATGCCATGAGACACCAAAGGCAAATGTATAAGGTGGTTGGCATTCCTGCCCTTCCTCTACTCGAATGATTTCCATAGCTTTGACTCCTTGCAACTTGCAACTTCAAGCCTATAGATTGCTTAGAACTAAGTGATCTCCATACCTTACTGGTCGCTCCACATTCACAGTCAACCACCTCTTTGGCGACCAACCCTCTTCCTGCATCCTAGTGTGGATTCAACATACAGAAGCACGCGTCTCACTTGCCTCCTTACACAACCAATCGAGGGTGCAGGTGTCATATATTGATTGTGCCCTAATCTTGTGGAGCCACTTGGGGAATCATCCCCGGATTCTCCGTCGCAAGCCGACATATCGAGGCTGCTGCATCATTGTGTGGCTTTCTCTGGATATAGTTGAAACTTGGAGTGCATTTGTGAAACCAGTGGGCAATCGAGTCATCAGAGGTAGGGACATTGCTTCTTGCTTTAGACAATGCAGGAGAGGCTTGACGAGAGTGTGTGATTTGCTGTCTCAGGATTGGGCGCTAACACGAAGCAAGGCCAAGCAGATTTAAGCAGAGTTAAGCACTTCGTTCCCGCACCACAGGCGCAAGCGGGTAGCCAATCAAGCCCCCAAGACCCCCCAAGGCCCCCCTGTTTCAAATCAGACTGGGGCTCTCTCTCCTCTCATTCAACAGCCAGCAGAAACAATCTAGCGAGGAATCTCTCCTACCAACCCAACCTACCCACCCGCTGGGAAGGGGGGGAGGCTCATACAAACCATTCAAACCTCTGTTATTATTATACTCTGCTCTCAACCACTCACAACTCTGCTCCGATTTATTCTTCATACAATCCATTCTAATTCCCCACTACGGGGCCTATCTGCTACGTCGTCACGCCTTGACCAGATCCTCATCTGTCCTACTTCATAAAGCTCCTTTCCCACCACCTGACTCTCACTTCGAAACAATCAACACGGCAAGTCGACTCTTGTCCCAGTTCACTTCACCATCGGCGCCTCCCGTACTTCTTTTTCCTTTTAGCATTCAGCATTCAGTATTCAGTCAGCAACGTCAGTCCTACCTCACTGGTTTGAGGAGCACATAGGACACAGACACAGTCTCAGCTTATATACCTCACGACAGCCCAACTAGGAGCCCAACCGGCGCAGCTATTCTCTCGGGGCAGATATTCAGAACTTACAAGAGAAGAGTTATTGGGTGACCAACGCGCTCTAAAGCAGCCAAGCAAGCTCGGCTTCGCGCTTCGCAGAATTTGGCCCCGGCACGATTATAATCGCTTGGCTCCGGTCAGGCACAGCCCGAGGCTCCCGACCAACCAACCTTCCCTAATCAAACCCAACCCCAAATCCTCCTCCACAAGGCGGAGAGGCCCCCATTGCGGCCCCAACGGCGTACTGCAATCGGATTTCGCTTTCGACCACAACAAACAATCCTTATCCTTCACACCCGACCCTTGACGGGCTGGTTGCTGTTGCTCTAAGACTATTACGAAACACTCATTATTTTATCTCCTTTTCCGCCGGTCGGAGGAGTTACACATTGTCAACAAGGTAGACAATTAATTTGCCCAACAATTCTTCTTGCACGCTACCTCCTACTTCTGATAATCTGTGCTTTCCGGGAACAGCCATCAACGTCAGTTTTTGCATTCTTTACGGACTCAATCCCCCGGCAATACTTCGCTACATTCTTCAAAGTTACCTCTCCAACAACTGCATCTGGCATAACTGGCGCCCCAAGAAGAATAATTCTTTAATCAATAACCGGCCATCCTGTTCCAAGCTATCTTCGGATCCGGCCAGCTCCAGATCAGCCTACTTTGTTATCCGGCAGGGGTAATCACACTTAGGCCTCTTTCACCAACACTAAATTCAAGCCTGCAACGTCAGGCCACATCGAAGGAATAGCTTAAGGTCATACTTTATCGAGAGCTCCCAGCATTAGTCCTTTGACCATAGGTTCTGAAGCTCACCACACCATTGCCATCATGTCCATTTCCACCCAGAAGCAGATGGCGCTGGACCAGTTCATTATGCAGCCTGTCACTCCCAGTATGGTTTCTCATCTAGCACAGCAGGCCAGAAGCGTGATACGTTGTGAGTCAAGGCGTCCACAAATGAACAAGAATCTCCCTCCAACGCCCCCTGCGTCACCACCATACGATGCAGAACCAAGGTCACCGTTGCAACCCAGCCTTCCTTCTCTGGAGGAATTCATTCAATCTCTTGTCGACAAGTCGCGTGTCCAGGTCCCTACGCTCATGAGCTCGTTAGTCTATCTATCAAGGTTGCAACAAAAACTGCCACCAGTTGCTAAGGGTATGCGTTGCACTGTGCACCGTATCTTCCTCGCCTCTTTAATCTTGGCAGCGAAGTACTTGAATGATAGCTCGCCTAAGAACAAACATTGGGCCCGTTACTCGTCCGTGAAAGGTTACGAAGGCTTTGGATTCTCTATCACAGAGGTCAACCTCATGGAGAAGCAACTTCTCTTCCTCCTGGACTGGGAATTGCGGATTACCAACGAGGACCTATTAGAGCAATTCGAGCCCTTCCTGGCTCCCATCCGTTTTCAGCAAGAGCAAGCCGAGCTCAAGCGCCGGAGAACCGCTCGGGAGCACGAGGTACTCCTTCAACAGCGAGCCTACTATAGCAAACCACAGCCAGCCCGTCCATACGCTTCCACTACTTGTCTTCCCACAGCTCCCACACCGCCACCTAGTGTGGGTGTCTATGCCTCTCCGGCCTCTTACTCGTCATCTACCTACCTCAATGACTTGGAACGCTTCTCTTCCAGCCTCGCTGCCACCCCTTCACACTCGACCACCGACCTTGCTACCCGCCACCCTCGTCGCCCAATCCGTCACGCTCGTTCCATCTCTCCCCCTTCTGCGGACAATGTTCCAGGTCTCTCACGCCCAGGTACCGCCGCAGATAATCACAGTGTCTCCTCTCGCTCCAGCTCCTCTTCACCACCAGCCTCACACGGCACACCTGCTTCTACTGTTTCGTCATACGCTAGTGACAACTATATGCCGGCTATCGGCAAAGATGATGGCTACTATGGGGAGAACATGTACAAGCTACGACCCATCCTAGGCAATCATCAGATGAGCTACGGCCTCGAGGAGAAGCCGGCGAAGAAAGCACGGACTATGGGCGCCGTAGGTGGAAACATCATCTCTCGCTTCTTAAACTCCGGGGCGAACTACCGCACCACGGTCAGGGTCTAACTTAAAAACCCTACGATCGATCTTACGACATATCCAAACGTCTATCTACCTACCGGCCAACCACATTATCATCATCTCATCATCATCATCGTCATGCCATCTCATTGTTATTTATTTGCATGCATTTTTGGAGCGTTCAGCCAGCGGCATTGGGAGGCGTTTTATATCATCTCATATTTATATTGGGGGATCTTAGGAATGAGCCCCTACTCATTAGCCCATAGACTGAGAGGGATGAAATATGCAGCTGCCAAATAGGCGGCTATGGCCAGGTAGTAATGAAATATGATTATAAAGATCAACTTCGCTTGTATAAATTGTGCCTGCTGCATATGCAATCGTGATTAGATCCCAGTTCAGATGAACAAACCCGCACCTGAGGCCGAAGATATCATACTGCACATCGAAGATTTGGTTAAGATCACATGCCCCTTCGACCTTAATGTGACTGAGGTCGTCTGATGCAACTATCTACAACAATCAGATGACACGTCTCAACTCGCAGCCCACATCATCTTTCTGTTCATAAGGTATCAACCCACTAATACATGACATGCAGCTCAATCGCATTTACAAAGTCTGCATAATGTACCCCCCCATTCTATCCCACTCACTGGGTGACTATGTCTAGATATTCTTAAGTATCCCGCTGATCCCCGCCCCCTGGACCCTTTCCGCAGCCACTAGGGACATTGTCATGATGATGCGAATACGTAAGACACACTCTTTAACTGATACAGTGCCTTTCATTGCGAAACGATTTGATTCTTCATCATCGTAATTGTAGTATCTGCCTTACTCACCTCGCGGTACAATGTTCTGGCACGGCGCTATTGGGGCGGAATTTTAGCAATAAGGATGGATTTATAGTAGTATAAAAGATAGAGATAACTTGTTATAGAAAATCGGCGTGAAAGAGCGTTATTGTTTCATCTGGCTGGAGAGATTGAATGTCTAGCTAATAGACAATTTTGGCATGAAAACGGGTTGCTGCTTTTTGCATGGTAGGTGGTTTGGGAAATGGATATTCTGGAGGGGGATAGATAATCGGAGTCTGCTGAAATGGTGATATGAGTGGCTAAATACCGTCCAAGCTTGTAATGCATCCTGGGGGTTAGAAGAAAGGATAAGGATTGCTGGTTCTGGGTTGTGTCTCATTGTGTCTGTCTTGTTGCTTTCTCTCTATGATTGATTGATGCTTGGCCTTTAAGAGAAGGGAAATGACTCTTTGCACCGATGCCAACGTTGCTGGACGTTGGCCTTATATCAATTATGGGTAGACCTTGATGCAGAAATTTTATCTCATAATCGTCTAGTCGTTCTATTTTTAATGGATTTATGGTGCATTCACCGCTTTAACAAATTCTGATCCGAGTATGTACGGATGCTTTGCTGAAGTTTATGCACGGTAGTGCCTTCAATGTCCCTATGGTACTTTCCACCTACCTATAGGATTGTGCCGAATCTGTGATCGTAAGGTTAGGAATATGCCACTATGTGTAGGAGGTAAACCGCACTCACCCAAAAGTAGTCTTAATACTCCTAACGTAATACTCCCCCCAATTCCTTCTCGTCACGTCCTCTTGACCCACCGGTACCCCATCCCAGTGTACTCTCATGACCGTCACTGCATCCGTATCGTTCTGGTCAAAAACAATTTCCAGATTACTATAATGCCCTTCCACCCACTGCCCCAGACGCCATTTCTGGACTATCTTTGTAGGCTTCACAAGATGAGTGAATTCGCCGCTTACGTTTCCACCAAAGAGCTCAAATTTTCCACCCACGTGGGCGCCTTCGAAGACTTTCGGAGGTGCGCGTGTGAAGGCTGCGATGCGCGAAGGGTCGGTAAAGGTGGTGTAGAGTTCGGCGGCTGTGGTTCGGAATTCTTCTGTGGAGGTTAGGCTAGTTGTATTTACCGAGGGGCGGCCAGCTGTGTTTGTTGCATTTGATTTTGGAGCGGGAGTGGCTGTGCCAGATTTGGCCTTCGTCATAGAGGTGGTGGAGGATGTGGTGGTCTTCGTTGGTAGAATAGATGCTGATTGGCCATTCGCATGCTGAAGGTCTTTGCCGTGTTCCTGGATCAGAGTGGGGCCCAATTGTGAGAGTTTTTGTCGGAGTTGGGGGACGATTTTGGAGCGGACAAGGTTCTTGACTGGTTTTTTGGAGGATTCGTCGGAATAAATGTCGATATCGAACTTGGTGGAATAAGATGTTAGCAGGTTCAAAAGCAAGAGTCGAAGCGGCAATCAAGGGAACGTACGACGTACTCATCTTCCTCTGTATCGTGAGCTACCTCCGGCACAATGATTGTTCCACTAACGTCCTCGGCATCTTTCGTCTCGCCTGGAGCCCGTCAGTCGATGCCCCCCCTACGAGCTGAAGCATCATATCACCTTCATACTCCATCTGAAGCTTAACATCGAACAGTGTTATGACCTTGCCCTTCCGCTGGCTTACATCCACGTCTCCCTCCATGCTCATAATCTTCGACACCTTGGCCGAGACATCCCCCTCCTGAGCCGAAGTACCCATGAGGCTCTTTTCTAGGTAGTCTAGGGCCCAGTCTTTGACATCCTTGTTAACCCAATGCCAATTATTCGGGTTGTGGAGGACCATTGTAACACCTTCAAGCAGAGCAGGCTATAGAAATCAAAGAAGGTCAGCTTCACGCACGTACCGAGGCGCTAATTTCAGGACAATAGAGGGAAAACTATATCAGATAAAGGAGATCTATGCTCCAGCAAAGCTAATCCGCAGGGGAGGAGTACAACGGCCTTCCAATAGGACTGGTGCCAGCTTATTGGTCTCATCATGCATTGAATGCATAGGTAGCGCCAAAAAGAGATTTCACTTACAGTGCAAGGGATTGAATCCTGTACGATCTTTGCGCAGAGTTGCTTCACAATGCAGTGGAATTCGTTCGTCTCGCTGTTGAAAGTTCAAGTGTAGAAAGATCTAGAAGTCGGGCCTCTCCGAGGTAATCCCGACACTCATAGCCAAGCCCCAAGCCTGTAGTGATGAAGTTTATTTCCAAATATTATGTGCTGCATGTCTCTATTGAGTATATACACCTGGGTCTGCAGAAGGGGTATCGACGCTAAATTTTGTGAAAACCGCAAATCCAATACCGCAGGGCCTTGAAGAACGTAGTCTAATTTAAGACCACGTGGCCCTACATTCACTTCTTCGAAGAGCCGTCTATCTGATCTATCATCACGTTATCCTCCCCAAAACTGCCAGGATTCCCGGCAGTAGTAGCCATGCCTCAACGCCTTTGACCAGTGAAGCAGCCGATTTCTTCGTGGGGCTTGGCGTACCAGTGGCTGTGAAGACTCCTGTGGGGACAGGGCTTGTAGTCGTCACAGTGCTGCCTCCCGTAGGTACTGCCTCTGTAGTCATCGTCGACAACGGCCCAGTGCCAGGGTAACCAGCCTGCATAGAGATGGTGGAGGGTGGGGTCTTCCATTCACTAGAATCGTTGTAAAGCACGCCGTTGATGATGACGCCTAGACCTTGCTGCAACATAACCTTCTGTTCATTAGTACATGAATTTGCGATGTTGCTTAGCCAGCAAGTCGGTTCCAGCTGATCCAGTGCCTTGCTGGTCTCCGTTGCATTCGCGGTACCATTACTCCTATAGGCACCAAGATCAGCAGGCTCACCAAGTGAAAGATCGCTGCCCATGATGATCCTAGTGAATACTGTGAAAGCAGTTTCGGGCTGATAGGCTGGGATAAGATGGCCTGCATCATAGATGCGAGAAAATGAAAGATTCCCGTATTGACGGACTACCCCTCCCACATAGGAGTTGTTGACAACAATGTCAGCATATCCGGCAGCGTAGAAAGGCGAATAAGCTGGCAATTGCGCCGCGATTGAGAAGGAGATTGCCTCTCCCCCCAGCCAATTACATATGTAGTCGCGGTCCCCATAGACCAAAGCGACCCGAACGCCTAACGTAAGAAGGTAGGCCATCTGATTGATTTGGTCACCCCTTTCATAATCCCCAGTCTGAATGAAAGCATTCGCTACAGCGGAGTTGGTTTCGGTGTAATTGATGGAAACACCAATCGCAGCTTGCACGTCGGCAGAATTGAGATAGTCCAGATACGTACTCGGAGGAAAGGGGTCGGGGGTAAATTGAGTAATATCATAAACATCTCTTCCAGAATCGGTGTAGGGCCCGATAACGTCGTTGTTGCAGGTAGTCTGGGCGCCTTTACAGATTTGGTTGACTACAGCCACGTTGCCAAGGTCTCCCGGATCCTGTGAGATAACTGCACTTCTGCATGCTTGAATTTGCTCTTGACAGCCATCCGCACTCAGGTAACTGCTCGCAGCTGTTTGCTGGTCTATCAGGGAAAGTGCTTGAACCCCGTAGGTGTTGTTGTTGGCAAAGATGGGATAAAATCGACCCTGCACCAGGTCATCGATGCAACCTTGCATGATACCGAGGGAGGTTAAGTGCACTTCGAGCGTTTTATTAGCGGATAGTGAGCCATTTTTGCGCAGCATATTCTGCTGCTCCCAAAATGTCGCAAACGCTGGCCCGTATTTCCCACCGTAGCTTTCAGCAAAGAGATTAACGCCGACCGGCCCAGGTATGGTACTATTCGAGTACGTCCCGGGATTATATTGTGGGAATGTAGCGAGAAAGCCTTGCAGCATGTGCCATACCGCGTGGGCAGCAATCTGTGTGGTGTTCGTGGTTGTATTGACATTATTGGTACTGAATGTGCCATTGATGAAGGTGTAGTTTGGTTGGCCCGAGGGCACGTTGGAGGGCGGCTCGGTAACAATGGAAGTAAACAGATTCAACGAGCCATTCGTAGGCGTGTCATAGGAGAAGCCGACCTTGTTGGGTTGATCAATGTAAAGAATATTGGTACTTCGATCCCATCCCCAGTCATTGGCTTGGGTCCCTAGTCTACCTTGCGCGATTTCGACCACCTGACAAGGTCCGTTTTCATTGAACAAACCAACCATGCTGCTACTTCCTGGCCCACCATTCATATATATTGTCAATGGTGCCGTACTTGCATTCGTCCGGGCTTCGATGAACCAAAAGAATGTGTTGATGGAGTAGTTTTGCTGTATAGGAGCGAGCGTAAACGGTGGGAGTGACACATAGCCGGTATATTGTTTCTGAGTTGGGAATACTGTTGTACAAGTGCCCACAGAGGGGGACTTGAAACGTATAGTTATATTCTCATTGACCGGAGACCGAACGATCGTGATATTTGATATCGAGTTATTGGTCGAAGGGAATTGGCAATTAGACAAGGTGGTGTAAAGCAGTAGCAGAAGGAACGTAAGGGGAAAGTTCGAGGACCCTATGGTAGGCTGCTGCTCGGGTCAGCTCTCGAAAGTGCTCACACATGCCATGCACCTACCATCGTCGATTGTGGCTCAAAGAGTGGACATCCACTGTGGTGACCAGTACAGGTCTCTCCACTGCCGATGAACAGGGCAGTATCCGACGACCCATGGAGAGCTTCTCGAAAGGGAGCCTGCAAATGCCGGCACCAATGATAGGGTCAGGACTTCAGGGCTGATATGAAAGGCATCTATCTCATTCTGAGCATATCTCTGTGAGTTGAGATCGGGTGTAATGAGTGTGAATAACGGTCTGAATCCTGGATCCTTCGGTCAGGCTGACCCGCGACAAAGTCTCGTAATATAACTATTGGCGTGGCATATATACTTAAGAGTCATAGGGTTGTTGCCTTCAACATCGAAAGGAACAGACAAAGGTAAACTGAAATGACAGTAGAGCCTCTGAAAGAAGCGAGCCTTATGATGATGGGCGTCGCGGCCTTGGAGGTAGAGATGCAAGCTGACGAAGCGCCGCTTAGAGCAACCCCCCTTAGCTGTAAGGTAGGGGGCTAGGGGACGGCATGTCGGGCCGAGATTCATTAGTCAGGTAGGTAGCCCACATCGCTTTGCTTCTTTCAATAGACAGTAATAACCTGATAATGCTAGACCACATATACATAAGGCCGTTTATCCCTACCCTGCTTTCCCACGCGACGCGTCTCTACACGAAGCCACCCAACATACATACATAACGCCCTAACGCCAGCATCCTTGTTCTCCAGCATCTGTTCCGCTATTGCTTCACCGTCTGTGAAAACCCTTTTGTCAAATATGAATTTGATATTGTATCCTCTGACCGTCTTTCTAACCTCACCATATGGCTGTGGCATTTTGCCCATTTCCTCGCCCGCATTCCCCGCTTTCATTAGTGGTGGCTTAAATGGCTGGAACAAAAGCACACTGCGGTTTCCGGCTGTCCAACGATCTAAACCAACAAAAGCGTAAGAATCATCCAGCCCAACAACGGAATTGTCTGTTGCCCTCCAGAAGTCGCTCTGTGTCTGAACCAAATACTCTTTAACGCTCTGACCCTTCTTTGCCTGCGCTCTTAGGGGCAAGAAATTACAGCGGATGCCGTTTATTTGCTGAGGATTGGGCATGTCGATGTTACGTCCGGTGTAAAGGTAGTCATTCCGACGTCGAATTGACCGGTTCTTTCAGCGAGCCACAATTGGAAGGAGGCCTGGAATACCGTGGGAACGGTGACTCCACAAGCGCTAGCAAATATATCCAAGTCGAGGTCTCCGGCAACCACGACGCTCCTGTCTGCCAGCGGATCGGCTCCTTGGGGATATTGAAAGCCAGTGGGTCTTAAGTCTGTGCTCCAGAACTTTACAGCCGCTCCCTTGTCACTATTCCAATGTTGAAAGACGAAGTCTCGCAATGGCGTATGTTCGGGAGCTGGGCGCCCATGCTGCAATTCTTGGAAGTGCGCGGCGAAAACGCGGAGAAGGGTACCGTCATAGAGGCCATGATCCATCTTCGTCACTATTTCCTTGGAGCCGTTGGGGTGGCTGAGGATCACATACCTTACAAATGGCTTCCCGAAGACAAAGTCAGACTCCCAGATCTTGTTGAGAGTTTTCGCTTTTTTAACGTCGTCTGATATATCGATAAAGTCCACAATGATAACGGGGCTTTTCAAAACCACGCCTATCCATGCCCCGTCAACTTTAGTGAAGGTCGTGCGTAGGATATCATTCGTCTCTGTCAGCCGCTCTACAGCCTTGATCCAATGCTCAACGTTTGTACTGACAGGAAGTGGCCGGGTTGCCATCAAGACCCACATCTTCTCCTTGCGAGCGCCTTGCTGGAGGAATTTGCTCTGCCCCGGTGGACTTGATTATGTGTAGTTGACGCGATCCGACGTGAGGCCGGCGTTTGCCATATCTTGGGTGACTCTTTCAGAAACTTGAAATGGAGCGCGCAATGCCACCTTTTGCTCTTCTTGACTCATTTTCAGCCGGCCTTCCGTGTCGGCCAACTCTGTGTGTAAAAGTACATCGGATATGCAAAGCTAGGAACCCTGTTTTCGAAGGCAACTGGTAAGGTTGATCACCGTAATTGAATCTCCTCCAAGCATCAAGAAGTCGGATTCCAGGCCTAAGGGTTTTGGTGGAAGATCCAGAACTTTTATCCAAGCCTGTTCCAGGATTTGCTGTTGCCTGTTTTCGACAGGGACTGATTGACTAACAGAAGTGATGCCATATGAGTCAAGAACAGCGACCGAAATTGTCTCTGCATCCAAGCCCTGCACCCACTGCGCGAGCAATTTCCGGTCGGTTTTCCCAGATGGCATTCTTGGCATGGAACCCAGCGGAAGTATCAGCTTTGGATACACATAGTGAGCGAGATAGCTGAGCTTGGTTTTGAGCCTTGCAACCTGTTCCACATAGTTGTCCGATCGTTGAATACCCTCGATATTGGAGGTTTCGAATACTACGAAAGCGGCCAACTGTGCTTTGGTTCCGATGGTTGCAACCAGGATTTTGCAATCCGCGACTATTCCTGTCGCTAAAACGGCATTCTCTATCTCTCCAAGCTCGATGCGATGACCATTGAGCTTGACTTGATTATCCTTACGGCCTAGATATTCGATCTCCCCACCAGGAAGCCAACGAGCAAGGTCTCCGCTTCGATACATAGTACCAAAACCTGGAATCGTGGCCTTGCAGAACGCTGCGGCTGTGACCTCCGGCCTCTTCAAGTACCCTGCTCCAAGTTGGGGCCCAACTATGCAAAGCTCCCCAATTGCACCGTACCGAACGAGCTTGGATCCATCTTTCTCTTCGATGAAGGCTTTCACGGTTCGAAGCTGCAGTTCAATGTTTCTTGGGTTGTCACCATTGCTCATGCTGCGCATCGTTGCAACCATTGCCCTTTCTGGTTAGACCATAAGCCTGTATGATCCGGTGTCCTTTGTTCCATATGCTCGTAATATCATCCGTGACCGGCTCTCCGCCGACGATCAGAGTCCTTAGAGTCGGAACATCTTCTGGCGAAAGTAGTCGAGCCACAGCGGGTGTGAAGAACGAGTGATTCACGTCCATCTCATTGATGACTTCCGTCAGCTCTTAGTGTAGCCGTTCCGTTAGTGCTAAGCATGGCGTGCCTCCGAAAGTCAGCGTGTTAAGGATTTCAAGGACCGAGGCATCGAACATGTAGTTAGAGAACTGTAATGGCCTCCATTGGCCCTCACTTCTTTTCTCTATATGAATCATGCTATCCACTGCCGCAGCAGCAGCTGAATGGGGTATCAGGACGCCTTTGGGCTTGCCCGTGCTTCCCGGGGTATGAATGACATTCGCGTTATCACTTCCCGATACGGAGCTATTGATTGCAGCCTTTGAGTAGCCTTTGACCTTGACTTGATTGAGAAAGACAACTGGTGGTCCATTAAGAGCTACAGCCTGAGCGACCGAATTTTCAGAGCAAATCGGCTTAGCATTTACTTCCTCGACGATGAACGAATTACGCTCAACGGGATTCTCAAGAGTAAGAGGGACGTATGCAGCTCCGAGTTTTAGGATCGCAAACATAAGAAGCGATCATCAATGGGGATTTGTCCACGCGGAGGCATGCAAAGTCACCGTGTCGGAGACCCTGACTTCGCAGGTACCGAGCTAGTTGGTTCGAAAGACGATCGAGCAAAGTATATGTGAGGGCCCCGTTTGGTTCCCACTGTATTGCCATGCGGAATGGATAGGCTTTGGTCATTTGCTCGCATGCAGTATGAAAAAATGTGGAAGGGCTTCTGGAAAGTGCTGGCTTTCCTCTCGCATCCGTATCTCTTGCTTGGTCAAGAGGATCAACGAGGTGAATGGTTCCTTCGGTTCGCTTGCTATCCGAAAACAAAGCATTTACAAGTTGGTCGATGATCAATCGAGCACGAAGCGGCTCGATGTGAGTGAGGAATCGAAATTCCCAACTATCGCCAGTTTGGTGAATTTCCAGAGTAGTGTACTCGATATCCCAGGTTGGCTTCTCTCCATACATCCGGAAGACGTCCGACATGGCTGTCTCTGCTCCTGCGTCAACGGCCTTCTGTGGAAGGAAATTAACCATACGGTCAGCAATTAATTCTAGTCCACATTGCTTCAGGTAGCATCATATGATAAGGTAACACCGGAGGCGGCTCGTGACTCCTACCGCTCTACGGTTCTAATTTTTTATTCAGTTCAACTTCCGAGGATAGCGCCAAAGACTCGGGGTAATGTTACCCGAGTCCCACAAAATCTATACTGCCTCACTACCACAGTACGTTGCAATCTTCCAAATTACCAATGAGTTTTGTGCGGATTTTAATATTTTCAACGAAACGCCGAAATATCATCGTAAGGTCGGAATATGCAAATTGCAATCTATATCATGATTGCCATCTCCTTTGCATGCCTCCCTGCAACAATCATTGGGCGCTAAAGGTGGGGCTCCATGGATTCGTAATCGAAATACTGCGTAACTGCGGAACTGCGGATAATAAAGGACTCAGTCTCTTATCTCAACCGGATGTCTGGGTAAGACAGCGGGGCCTTCACACTTTGGCTAGTCAATGCTATGTGCAACTCGCATCTGACACAATGTATCTCCGTCTCTACATTTTTTGTCTCTATGTCCCTGTGTCTCTGTATCTTCGTACTCATCGGGCTTAATCGCTCGCTTACCCAGCATCCTACGTTCTGAAACATATATATTCTACTGCAAAAAACGAATCCATCCCCTCCCACAAGCACTGCGAACAAATGTGGCCAGTGCCTTCGCTATTCAGGCTGGGAAGACATTTCTGACCCATCAATGGGCGGCCATGGCGGTATCAAATTGTTGCACGTTTCATAGAAGAACATGCTGTCTATTTTCTGTACATCACCAAGTGTCTCTTGGCTAATTTTCCTTGGGCTGTAGTTCTTTTTAACTTCTGACACCGGGATCAGCGTTGTCTACACGTGCGGGTTCGTGGGATTTGGTCCAAAGGACCAGCCATTCAAGCCGCTGTCTCACTTTCTGGCACCAAACGCATGGTGGCGCGTAGATATATGTTGATAGCAACGGCTAGCGGAACAACGTCCGGGATTGTTCCATTGCCGCGTAGCCTCGGGCATTTCACAGGGCGAAAATGGCTCTTTCCGGTCTATTTTGTCATGATTGAAGATGAAGTTTGGTATACATCAGTAGATTTGCCCATGTCCGCTCTTGAGTAGCTTTGGTCACAAACCTTCGCCATGTTACTGATTTTCACGCTTGCGCTCTCTACGCTCTTAGCGCCCATCAAGACCTTAACCATACTACCACCTTTGCAGAGCCCAGCAACTCTTGTACGGAGTTCAAGGTCTACTTTGGAAGTAGTTAACGTTGCAAGACCGGTTCCAGCGAATGTCTCTGCTGCCCTAGGCGACATCTCAACCACAACGAATATATCAATTTCAGGCGATATCTCGAAAATGGCAAGCGAATCAGCCTCGGGCATTTTACTATCAGTTGATTGTGACGGAAACCGTTTCGGCAGCAAATTAAACATTCAAAGTTGCAAAGACGTCTTCAGAAACATTGGCAAAACTTCTGAACAGACGACCTTCACTAACCGGCACACCGGCATTGAGGCCCAGATTGAACTACCCTGGAGGATCTATGACAGTAAGTCACAACGTTCTCTGGAATTTTCTGATAAGAGTCTATATTCGTTGCAAGCGAAATTGCGAGCGTTGTCACTGAAAGCTGAATCGTTTTTAGACAAGAGTCTCTGCTTCGTGCAGCCATTTCTCAGACCAGGGAAACTGTCTGCTCAAGCGAGTTCTGAGCAGATAGGCAATGCTGCATATACGCTTCTGCATGAGTGCGTGATCAAACGAGGGGTGGGCGGTTTTGCGGCCAATATAGGTATGTTAAACGCATCCAAAACTTCTAAGGATTTTTGGTCTAGGAGGTCGGTACAGGCTTTGTCGCTATACTTATTGCAGAGCTGACGATTTTATTGCAAGGTGGCGACAATAATCTCTTTGTAGCCATTGCTAAGTATCAACCAAGACTCAAATGCAATAGAAAGGCAACACCTGGACTACCCTGGTCGTCATGTCGGCACATTTGGGGGACCATGCAAACGGGGCAGGAAGTTCTAGTCTTCGGGGATGAAGAAGATCCCAATGTCCAGGTTGATCTTCCTTATGTATTAAAAGCGAGTGAGTCCCTCTATAGCGAAGCAAGCTTTCCTAGTATCCGAACCCATAGATGAAAATTTTTGACGAGAGCATTGCATAGTTGATGCGAGATGTGAATTAGAGATCGCCATCACTGGTGAAGCTACTCTAGCGACCTGGTATGGGATATGGGAGGCCACTTCCGCTCTTTCGGCGTCCTGTGTTCGAACATATGGGGTGGGAGGGAGATTTACTGGTCTTGGTGAGCATTGTTTTAAGCAACGGTTTGTGATTTCGCTTCGCTGACAAGCGATCGTAGGCTCCAAGGGGAACCTTTATCTTGACATGTACGATGGGGCACCTGATCTAACGGCAAATACAACTCAAGGGAATCCTTCGGCCGTTATTCTGGGCCAGCCGCCAGACAACTATCCTGAGTACAATTATTCGTCGTCAAAAAATTGGACGGAGCTTGATGTGCAGAACTTCACCTTCTCAGGACCGGAAAACTTTGTCGAAGACCCGTTTTTGTATTCGAAAACCCCTGAAGAGGGGGATAGTACCTTGGTTACCCTACCGGGCGACCTTCCTATGAATACGTCGCAAGATGCTGCAGAGTGATCTATTGAATCTATCAAGAAGATACATATACTGGAATATTTATTGTTCCAGTTTAGCTGCGATTGTATCATAGCCGGTGGCCGCTAGCAGTGCCGCCTGCGGACGCTATTGGCGTATGCATAAAGGTTTCAAATCCTTGGCGCGCGAAAAAATTGAAACCATCGCTTGTTAATCCCCCCACTAAATTTACATACAAATTAGAACAAGCAGCGAACATCCTTTACAACATCACTATCACCTTTTCCTATTTAGGCAATCTTAAAGCTATATGAATATCTATACCTAGACCTCTTTCTATCTCTATCTACTTAAAAATTATTTATCTTCTTCTTTTTTAATAGTACTTAGATATTATTATTAAAAAAGTTTATTATAATATTATTACTATCTATCTTATATAAAAGAACCTCTTTATATAAATAATTTATCTTATTAATTATAATTTTATTATAAAGATACTTCTTATAAAATAATTAAGATAATAAAGAACTTACTTATATAATATTTTAATAAATAATTATAAACTTTTTAGAAAAAACTAATCTAGTTTTTTTTAAAAGAAATAAGATATTTATATAAATTAATTAATAATCTTTTACTTTATTAAAAGAAAATAATAAAGTTCCTAAAATATATATTAAATAAATAATAAATAAAATAATAAGTTAAAAATATAATAAATTATAAAATATCTTTAATTATAAGTTAAATAAATAATTCTTATACATAGATTTTTTATTATAGATTACCTTTAGAGTATTACTTTCCTATGAGTCTCTTATTTACTTATAAGTAAGTACCTTATATAAGTACTTTAATATATTAAAAATCTATAATCTTTACTACTTAATAAAATATATAATAAATAGTAGTATATAGCTAATTTATTTAGTATTATTAATTATTAACTATAATAACTTTATAAGTATATTTATTTTACTTTTTATTTTATAAAAGATAGCTATTATTTTATTTTCTTACTTTATAAAAAGTTAATTTAATTATAATTATACTTTTTTTTTACTTTAATTACTAGTATTACTACTAGTAGCTTATCTTTTAATAAGTAAATCCTATTTTTTATTTTAATTACTTAAACCTTATTCTATTTCTACTAGCTAGAAATTACTTTATAATTACTTTTTATACTTTTAATATTATTACTTTCTAACTTACTAAGTTATAATATTAAAATAATAAGGCTATATTATACTATTCTAAAATAATCATATATTTTACTTTTTATACTAGTATTAAAGTAGACTTTTAAAAGACTATAATTAAAATTATTTTAATAGTATAATTATATTATATTATATTAAAAGATACTACTATTTAATACTTTTTTAATTATAAAACTACTTAAGAAATTAATTACTATTTACTTTTTAAAAGAATTTCTCTTTTTTAGAAAATAATTTATTTTAGTTTCTATAAATTAATCTATTAGAATTACTTTTATTTAAATTAGTTTTAATTCTTATATAATTATTTTAAGCTAGCTTTATTAAATTCTAATGTTATTATTTTTATATAATATATTTAAATTTATTTTATTAAAAATTCTAGTATAAAAGTATCTACGCCGCGCAACAGGTTAGGTTGGGTTGGAATTTTTCCAACCTGACCTGAACCCAACCTGAACCTGAACCTGACGCAACGGTTTCAGGTCGGGTCGGGTTTTTCTTAGCGCGAGTCGGGTTAAAACCTGATCAACCTGATGATGATCTACCCTACTAAAATAATCTAATAATCAATCTAATAATGGCCATGCGCATGCGATGGATGCGATAGATGGATGGATGGCCATGATGGATGGATGATGGATGCGATGCGATGCGACAGCGACATGCGATGCGACAGCGACATGCCATGCGACAGCGACATGGCCATCGACATGCGACAGCGACATCTTAGGGGGTCGACAGCGACATCTTAGGGGGTGACAGCGACATCTTAGGGGGTGACAGTAACATCTTAGGGGGCATTAATAGGGCCTAATAAAGGCCCGTTAGGTTTTTAGGTTTAAACCTAAAAACCTACCACTAAGTTAGGTTTAGGTTAGGTTCTCAATTAAATCTTAAAATCTAACTTAAAATCTAACCTAACCTAAACTTAACTTAAAATCTATTGAGTTAAATCTAACCTATTGCGCAGTGTACTTATAAACTATAAAATATATAGAATCTTAATAAGAAATAATTCTAATCTACTTATTTAAATTCTTAATAAGACTTAGCTTAGAAATATTATAGAAATTAATTATAATAATTATTTCTAAATAGATATAGAAACTAATTTTACTATTATTTTATTATAACTCTTAGTAAGAATAGTAGCTTTTTTTATATTTAAAGTTTATTAGAACTTAAAGGCTTAAGTCTTACTTTTAATAATAAGTTTAAATATTTATATAAAAATATAATACTTAAATAGTATAATACTCTTTAATAATAAATATTATATTAATATACTATAATAATTTATTAATAATTTCCTTATATTATAAGTAAATAATAGATTTATATATATACTTAAAGATAAATAAATAAGAATATCTTTATATTAGGATTAATAAATAAAAGTTTTTAGAAAGATAAAAATATACCCTCTTAGTATTAAAAATTATAAGGTAGTTAATAAAATATTTAATAAGCTATATTAGTAAAGTAGATTAAATTAGACTAAAAAGCTTATACTATTCTTATACCTTATTTTTATAATATAAAAGACTCTTTCTAATAGAAGTAGAAAAGAATATATAGTAGTTAATATTTATAGTCTTAATAATCTAATTATACTTAATATATATTCTATACTATTATAATTAGAAATTATTAGTAGCTTAGTTAGATATTTATATATCTCTATCCTTAATACCTTATCTTTTTTTTATTAGTAGAGAGTATATTTTAAAAATTACTATATACTTATTATTATAACCTACTAAGGATAGAAAAGTTTTAATATCTTCATTATAAGTTATATAAATAGTATTACTTATATCTACGCTGCGCAATGGGTCGGGTCGGGTTTTTTTAGCGCGTTTCTAAAGAAACTTTCTTTTATTAATAACTCTTTCAATTATTAATATAATTTTAATATTAGGGCACGATTTTAAAGCCCTACTTAAAGGCTTTAAAATCATGCCATAATTACGCTAAAATAATCTAGGTTAGTAGAGATATTAGCGTATCGGGTTGTCGGGTCGGGTTGGGTTCTTAGAAAATCCTCAACCCGACCCAATTTTGAGTCCCTGTTTTTAAACACTAGTAGCTCTACTAGCCTATATTAGTTTAGCGTGAAAATTACCTTATCTTCTAGCCTTTAAGCAGGGCTTTAAATATATGCCCTAATATTAAAATTATATTAATAATTAAAAAAGTTATTAAGAAAAGAGAGTAAAAAAGTCAAAATCTTGGCAAAAACCCGTTGCGCGGCGTACTTATATCTAAAGATAAATTAATAAAATCCTATATTTAGTAAAGTATATATATACATATTAATAATATTATTATAGAAGCTACTTTATTTAAGTAATATCTAAAAGATCTTTGAAAACTCTTCTAACTTTTTATAAATTATAATATATCTATTTCTTCTATAAAAATATATTTAAGGTACTTAGATATAAAGTTATTAGATTAATATATTAATTCCTTAGATCTATTATTATTAGAAGATAAACTATATATAATTAGTAAACTAAAGTACCCTAAAATATTTAAGGTACTTAGATATTTAAGGTAGTATATATATTTCTATATATAACTTTTAAAATCTTTTTAAGAACTAAAAATAATACTTTTAAAAAAAAAATTTAGTAATATTAAAAGGCTAAGAAAAAGATACTCCTCTATATAAATCTTACTCTTATTAATATTAGTAGAGCTCACCTTATTTAAGAAGCTATAAAAGATAATAATATAACTCTTAATATTAATATATTTTAATATAGTAAAATATTATAAATTAATCTTAATATTTTAAAAGAGTTTAAGTTTAGAGCTATAGTCTTTTATATAAAGGATTATAATAAGAAAATATAAGAAGAAAAATAATTAATTAAAAATATAATATAACTAATACTATTTCTATCTTATTTTTTTATATAAGTAAAATAAAATTACTAGTTAATTAAACTTAAGATTATAAAGTTTTATATAGATAATAAAAAAAGTATAGTATATAATAAAATTATTAAAGAATTTAATAAAAATATAAATTAATTATTTCTTAATTCTAGATATTTTTAAGTAAAGTTCTATTATATTAACTACCTTTATTATATATATAAATACATAGCTTATATATACTATCTAATTTTTATAATAATTTTATCTTAATATTATATATAAATTAAAAAAAGTATATTCTATTTAATATATTTTTAAGATTAGCTAGCTTTAGTTATTTAATACTTTTTAATAACTACTTTAAGCTAGATACTCTCTATATAGTAATGCTTATTAATATAAATAAAAAGTTCTATTGTAAACTATTATAAGGCTATTAAAAAAATATTTTTTAGAAGTATATTATTATATAAATTAATAAGAATTATATACTAGATAAAAATATAGTATAGTTACCCTTTATATAAAAAAAATATTTATAGATATAGGACTTAGATGTTACAGGTAACCCTATAAGGGATATTAAGGAAAGGACTTAGGTTTAGGTAGGACCTAAGTATAGGACTATAGTAATTATAAGTAATTTAATTAGAATTACTAAGAATTACTACTATAATCCCTAGTATTTTTTTAAGGGATTACTTAAAATTACTTAGAGATAAGAGTCCTTAAGGTTAAATATAAGAAAAAAGGCTTCCTTTTTTTAATTTAGTTTCCTTATATTTAACTTATATAATTAAGAGTAGTTTATAGTTTATAAATAGTTAATCTTAATATTAAATACTTATATTTCCTTAGTTATTTATTAATAATTAGAATTAAAATTTTTTTATTATATTTTAAATACTAAACTCTATAGTATAAGTACCTTAGGCTCTATAGCTAGTAATTAATTATTAGGCTTAAAAAAATACTAAGCTAATAATATTACCTCTATCTTTAAGAAGGGAGTAGTTATAGATAAGAATAGAATAAAGATACTAATATTATAAAGATTCTTTAGAAAAAAGGAAATATTAAATATCTTCTTAAAAGGAGCTAATTTATATATAGTATTTTATACTAGCTTATTTTTAATAATTAAAGTAAAGAATATATTTCTACTATTATATTTAAAGAAGAATATAGTAGATATCCTTAAACCTTAGTTAAAAAAATATATATAGCTTTAAAATATTAATATAATAAAAGATAAATTATTAAAGTTCTTATTAAATAAGAATTATATTTAAGAACTATTAAAATTTTACTTTAAGAATATAATAGAGATAAAGAGGTTAGAAAAATAATTAATAAACTTAAAATAGAAAGGCTTAGTAATAGAGTATATTATTAAGTTTTAAAGAATTTTTTATTAATTAAAGTAGTTTAACTCTACCTATATAGTATACTATTAGAGAGGTCTTAAATAGGAAGTTAAGAATAAGCTAGTATAATTAAATAATTTATTAAAGCTTATATAATTAATAATTATTTATATAAGTAAAGATAAGAGGAAAGGACTTCTCTCCCTATTAAGAAATTAGTAAGAGAAAATATTATAGCTATAAATACTAAACCTTTTAGGAAGTTAAGTAAGAAAAAAAAGAGAAAAAAAACTTATTTAAGATTAAGTATTATAAATATTATAAAAAGAGTTACTATAAGAATAAGTACTCTATATTAAAATATTAAATTATAGCTATAAGGAATTATTCTAATAGCCTTAATAAGAAGATAGTCTTAATAAAAAAGATAAAGAAAGTAGATTATAATAATATATTTTAGATAGCTTACTATAATAACTAGTACCCTACTTATTTAAGTAAGAAATAAAGGTTAAAATAGTATCTTAAGGCTCCTTATTATTAAATAGCTATAGTTAATAGTAAGGTATTTACATTAGCATTTTTAAAACCAGCTCAGAGCTTAGGGCTATGTTTTAGGTTGGCCTGAGCGCTGCTTGCGCGCCCTAAGCATGCCTCGAATACCAAGGTATGCTCATGAGCGCTTAGAGCGCCCTAAGTATTTACCTAATTTATGAGCAGGTTTAGCAAGTGATTTTTTGATATTAGTAGGATCTACATAATAACGGGAATGCTATAGAGCATGCCATGTCAACGTTGATGGCTTAAAAACATGCGCAATCGATTGAGCATCAAATTTCTACACGGGGGCGTATCAGCGGCCATCGCATGGCATTCATCCACGGCCATCGCATGACAATCCATCCATGGCCATCTATCCATGGCCATCCACCACCATCACCATCACCATCACCATCACCATCACCATCACATACATCCATCCATCCATCCATCGCAGCGCGCAAAGAATCCCATTGCGCACGCATAAATGAGCGAGCATTTTAGTAGATTTTTAGTAATTTATCAAAGATATTTATACTCAGGAGCAGGGATATAAGATAATTCGGCTTGAGCCCGCTCGCGAGCGCTAAAAGCGCTCAATGCTAGGGCCCGAAAAATTGCTGATGTAGATTATTAAACTTAAGATATAATTACCTTACCTTTAGTAATAAAGAAATTATTAGTAAAAAAAATCTTTTAATAAAAGATTTTTAAATAATCTAAGAAATTTATATTAAGCTAATATAGAAGTTAAAGAAGAACTAATAGTAACTTATTAGTAATAATTAGTCTATATAAAAAAATAAGCTACTAATTTAAGTAATCTCTTTTTTAAGATAGAAGAATATATTTATATAATTTCTTAAAAAATATTAATAAATATAATAGTTAAATCCTTAATTCTTATAAAAAAGATAATATTAATAGATAAGATTAGGACTCTTACTCTATAATATAGCTTTAAAAAGATTTTTAAGACTATAGTAAAAGACTTATTAAAGGGGGATACTAATAGACTTAGAGTAATTAAGAGCTTAATAATAAAAAGGATTAAAGAGATCTTATAAGGAGAACTATATAATGCTTTATTAATAGTATATATTAAAATCCCTTAAAAAATAAGGTTTCTTAAAGATAGAGAAGCCTTACTCTTAGATAGATAGTTACTTCTATAAGAGTTATAAAAAAAGGTATAATTTATAATAAAAAAAATCTTAAGATTATTTATATATAAAGAATTAATCTTACTATCTAAGTTTTAAGACCTTCTAGAGCTAATTAAGTTTAAAGATAATAAAGACTTAAAAAATTAAGGAGTCCTTTAGTAAGAAGGCTATATAATAAGATTTATCTTAGAGCTAAATAAGTTACTATAATAAAATTAGAAAAGAACCCTTAATTTTAATTTTAGGCTAAGATTAATAGAAATCTAGTTAGGATTATAATTAATAATAAATTAAGTAGAGATTTAATTAAATTTAATATAATAAAATATTTAAGGTTATTTATAATAAAATATAAGTTATATATACTTATAAATTTTAATTATATTTAGATAAAAGTAGTTAATAGCTATACTAAAATAATTAACTTAAAAATAGAATAAAGAAGTAAGAAATACTTTTTTAACTTAGTATTAAAAAAAGTAGATAATATTATTTTTAAAATTTATTAAATTTAAAAAGTAGATCTTTAAATAAGATAGAATTTATTAATATTAATATTTACTAATAGCTATATAAATAAGGTTATCTTAGTTAAGAAATCTAAACCTCTTTATATTATTACTTAAATAAGAAAGGAAATAAAGGATAATCTTAAAAAAGAAAATATTATAATACTATAAAGTTAAATAAGACTTATAAGTAAATTTATAACTACTAAATTATTTAGTAAATATATAAAATATAGTACCTTATTTAAAAAAGAGGATCTTAATAAGGCTCTTTCTAAGTACTAATTATAAGACTATAAAATAAAGTTAATTTTTAGAAGATAATTTATAAAAAAGCTTATATATTTATTATCTTAAAATAAAGTAGTTACCTTAATAGAATATATTAAAAAAAATAAGTAGAAATGGTTTATTTAGAAATCCTAATCTTTTATAAGCTATCCTATCTTATTTATACTAAAGTCTAATAGTAAGTTAAGATTATATATAGATTATAAAGTACTTAATAAAATTATTATTAAAAATAGCTATCCTTTACTCTTAATTAGGGAGCTTTAAAATAAGCTTTAAAGAAAAAAGTAATTTATTAAATTTAATATTTTTAATATCTTTAATAAAATAAGAATAAAAAAAGGGGATAAATAGAAGATAATATTTTATATTAAATAAGATTTATATAAATATTTAATAATATTATTTAAGCTAACTAATACTTCTACTATATTTTAAGTATTTATAAATAATATTCTAAAAAAATATTTAGATAAGTTTATTTTAATATATATTAATAATATACTTATATACTTAAATATATTTAAAGAATATATTAAGTATATATAGAAAGTATTAAGAAAGCTTAACTGGATAAAATTATAATTAAAAATATTTAAATATAATTTTTATTAAAAATAAGTTAAGTTTCTTAGATTTATTATATTTAATAAAAAGATTAAGATAGACTCTAAGAAAATAAAAAGTATAGTTAAGTAGCTTATACCTATAAATAAAAAAGAGATATAATTATTTTTAGATTTTATAAACTTTTATTAAAAATTTATTTAAGATTATTTAAAAATTATAGTACTTTTTATAAGCTTAACTTATAATAAAATACTATTTATATAAATAAATAATATAGAGGCCTTATTTAGAAAGTTATAAAAGTAGTTTATAATTAGTCTTATATTATATTAATTTAATTTAGAGCTATTAATTAAAGTATATATTAATACCTTTAATAAAGTATTTAGAGTAATAATAAATTAAAATAGGAATATTAATAATAGTATTATAAAAGAAGGAGGTAGTATTAATATCTTATAGCTTTTTATAATAAGAAATTACTAGATACTAAAATTAGATATTTAATATATAATAAGGAATTATTTTCTATAGTAGATATATTTTATATATAGAAGTAATATTTAAAAGGAATTAAGTACTAAATTTAGATCTTATTAAATTATAAGAACTTAATATACTTCTTAATTATAAAGAAGCTTAATAAATATCTAGCTTAATAATATAAAGAATTATTAATATTTAATTTTAAAATTAATTATATCAAGGGTAGTAAGAATAATATTATAGATATACTTAATAAAAGAGCTAATTATATAATAGATATCTAGTAAAGTTCTAGAGTATTATTAGTATAAAATAAAGAAAAATTATTTAAATTTAATATAAAAAGACTATAAGTAGTAGTTATGATAATTATTAAAATTAAAAATTTAATTAAGACTATATTAAAATACTTATTAAAGGATAAAGTAGTATTAGAAATTTATAAAGATATTAATAATTATAATTTATTTAAAAACATAGAATTAAGCCTATTAACCTTCTAAAGATAGATTTATATTTTTATAAAAGCTTAAGGAGAAATTTTTAGGATCTACTATAAAGATAAGTCCTCTAGTAGGTATTAAAGAATAAAGAAAACNCTATAATATAGCTTTAAAAAGATTTTTAAGACTATAGTAAAAGACTTATTAAAGGGGGATACTAATAGACTTAGAGTAATTAAGAGCTTAATAATAAAAAGGATTAAAGAGATCTTATAAGGAGAACTATATAATGCTTTATTAATAGTATATATTAAAATCCCTTAAAAAATAAGGTTTCTTAAAGATAGAGAAGCCTTACTCTTAGATAGATAGTTACTTCTATAAGAGTTATAAAAAAAGGTATAATTTATAATAAAAAAAATCTTAAGATTATTTATATATAAAGAATTAATCTTACTATCTAAGTTTTAAGACCTTCTAGAGCTAATTAAGTTTAAAGATAATAAAGACTTAAAAAATTAAGGAGTCCTTTAGTAAGAAGGCTATATAATAAGATTTATCTTAGAGCTAAATAAGTTACTATAATAAAATTAGAAAAGAACCCTTAATTTTAATTTTAGGCTAAGATTAATAGAAATCTAGTTAGGATTATAATTAATAATAAATTAAGTAGAGATTTAATTAAATTTAATATAATAAAATATTTAAGGTTATTTATAATAAAATATAAGTTATATATACTTATAAATTTTAATTATATTTAGATAAAAGTAGTTAATAGCTATACTAAAATAATTAACTTAAAAATAGAATAAAGAAGTAAGAAATACTTTTTTAACTTAGTATTAAAAAAAGTAGATAATATTATTTTTAAAATTTATTAAATTTAAAAAGTAGATCTTTAAATAAGATAGAATTTATTAATATTAATATTTACTAATAGCTATATAAATAAGGTTATCTTAGTTAAGAAATCTAAACCTCTTTATATTATTACTTAAATAAGAAAGGAAATAAAGGATAATCTTAAAAAAGAAAATATTATAATACTATAAAGTTAAATAAGACTTATAAGTAAATTTATAACTACTAAATTATTTAGTAAATATATAAAATATAGTACCTTATTTAAAAAAGAGGATCTTAATAAGGCTCTTTCTAAGTACTAATTATAAGACTATAAAATAAAGTTAATTTTTAGAAGATAATTTATAAAAAAGCTTATATATTTATTATCTTAAAATAAAGTAGTTACCTTAATAGAATATATTAAAAAAAATAAGTAGAAATGGTTTATTTAGAAATCCTAATCTTTTATAAGCTATCCTATCTTATTTATACTAAAGTCTAATAGTAAGTTAAGATTATATATAGATTATAAAGTACTTAATAAAATTATTATTAAAAATAGCTATCCTTTACTCTTAATTAGGGAGCTTTAAAATAAGCTTTAAAGAAAAAAGTAATTTATTAAATTTAATATTTTTAATATCTTTAATAAAATAAGAATAAAAAAAGGGGATAAATAGAAGATAATATTTTATATTAAATAAGATTTATATAAATATTTAATAATATTATTTAAGCTAACTAATACTTCTACTATATTTTAAGTATTTATAAATAATATTCTAAAAAAATATTTAGATAAGTTTATTTTAATATATATTAATAATATACTTATATACTTAAATATATTTAAAGAATATATTAAGTATATATAGAAAGTATTAAGAAAGCTTAACTGGATAAAATTATAATTAAAAATATTTAAATATAATTTTTATTAAAAATAAGTTAAGTTTCTTAGATTTATTATATTTAATAAAAAGATTAAGATAGACTCTAAGAAAATAAAAAGTATAGTTAAGTAGCTTATACCTATAAATAAAAAAGAGATATAATTATTTTTAGATTTTATAAACTTTTATTAAAAATTTATTTAAGATTATTTAAAAATTATAGTACTTTTTATAAGCTTAACTTATAATAAAATACTATTTATATAAATAAATAATATAGAGGCCTTATTTAGAAAGTTATAAAAGTAGTTTATAATTAGTCTTATATTATATTAATTTAATTTAGAGCTATTAATTAAAGTATATATTAATACCTTTAATAAAGTATTTAGAGTAATAATAAATTAAAATAGGAATATTAATAATAGTATTATAAAAGAAGGAGGTAGTATTAATATCTTATAGCTTTTTATAATAAGAAATTACTAGATACTAAAATTAGATATTTAATATATAATAAGGAATTATTTTCTATAGTAGATATATTTTATATATAGAAGTAATATTTAAAAGGAATTAAGTACTAAATTTAGATCTTATTAAATTATAAGAACTTAATATACTTCTTAATTATAAAGAAGCTTAATAAATATCTAGCTTAATAATATAAAGAATTATTAATATTTAATTTTAAAATTAATTATATCAAGGGTAGTAAGAATAATATTATAGATATACTTAATAAAAGAGCTAATTATATAATAGATATCTAGTAAAGTTCTAGAGTATTATTAGTATAAAATAAAGAAAAATTATTTAAATTTAATATAAAAAGACTATAAGTAGTAGTTATGATAATTATTAAAATTAAAAATTTAATTAAGACTATATTAAAATACTTATTAAAGGATAAAGTAGTATTAGAAATTTATAAAGATATTAATAATTATAATTTATTTAAAAACATAGAATTAAGCCTATTAACCTTCTAAAGATAGATTTATATTTTTATAAAAGCTTAAGGAGAAATTTTTAGGATCTACTATAAAGATAAGTCCTCTAGTAGGTATTAAAGAATAAAGAAAACTTTAAAAGAGATATTTAGAATATTTTATTTTCTAAGAATATAAAAGTATATTAAAGACTATAATACTTATTATAATATTTATATTAAAATAAAATATATATAATATAAGTCTTATAGAGAGCTAAGATTACTAGCCTTTTTAAATAAATTATAGAAGAATATAGTATAAGATTTTATTATTAAACTTCTTAAATTAAAGAAATAATTAATAAGTATAGTATATAATACTATATTAATAGTTAATAACTGATTAATAAAATAGATATATTTTATATTATATAAGAAAGCTTTTAGAGTAAAAGACCTTACTTATATCTTTTTAAGGATTATAGTAGCTAATTATAAGATTTTTAAAAAAAATAGTTTTAAATAGAGATAAATTTTTTACCTCTAAATTTTAGAGATTATTAATAAATATAATAGAAATAAAGTTAAAAATAAGTATAATATTTTACTTATAAATAAATAATTAGATAAAAAGAATAAATTAAATTTTAAAGTAGTATCTCTAATATTATATTAATTATTAATAGGATAATTAAGTTACCTACCTACCCTTAGTATAGCTAGTATATAATAAATTATTATTAGACCTTATTAAAATAACACTATTCTAAGTAAACTATAATTTTAAGCCTTAAATAATATTATTATTAAAGAGAATTAAATTAAAGATATAAAGAGCTACTATTATAACCTAAAATATAGATAAGATTTATTAAGAATTATAAAAAGATTTATAATTTTTAAGTATCTACTTAGTAATATACTATAATTAAAATATTTAAAAAGTCCAAATATTTTTGAAGGGGATAGAGTATATCTTCTTTATAAAAATTTTAAAACTAATAGGCTTAATAATAAGCTTAATTATATAAAGCTTAGTCTATTCTTAATTAAAGAATATAAAGAGGATATAAATTATATTTTAGATTTATTAAAATTAATAAAAAAGTATAATATATTTTATATATCCTTATTAAAGAAAGTAAGCTTTAAAATACTATTATAAATAGCCTTACTACTCCTTAATTAGGATAATAAGGAATATAATATTAAGAAAATCCTAGATTATTAAAAAATTAATAGGAAGATAAGGTATTTATTTAAGTAGTTAGACTATAATAATTTAAAAGATATATAGAAGTTACCTTTAGTACTTAATTATCTTAAAAAGATTATAAAATTTTAAGTATAAAATTTATAGATAATTAATCTTATTTTAAGAGCTACTTAAAGATAGTATTAATAAGTAGAGGGGATTTAGTAGATAAGACTTTAAGAAGTACTAGCTACTTCTTAACTTTTATTTCCTTCTTTTTTTTCTATTATTCTATATTTTCTACCTCTTACTTAATTATTTATTTTTAATTAGTTTTAATAGAATTAAGCTTTATAAAGATATAAATAGATTTTATATAGGCTTTACTTAATTTTTAATAAAGTTATTTCTATTACTCCTTTAAATATTTCTATTTAAAAATATTAATAAAAGTAAGATTATAGTTTATTTCTATATAAATATACTTAAAGTACTAATTTAAGTAATTATTAATTTTATAAGGTAAGCGCTTTATAATATACTACTTATAAAAGTATTTAGAAAAGTTAGCTATTACTATTTTTATTAAAAGCCTTAAATAATATTAGTATAAGCTTTACTACTTTACTTTTAATATAAAGATATAAAGTATTAAGGAAGTTAGATTCTTTAAAATAAAAACTCCTTAATAAGGGGATAATATTATAGATAATCTTATAAAAAATATTAAGAAAAGGACTTAGGTTTAGGTAGAACTTAAGTATAAGACTATAGTAATTATAAATAATTTAACTAAAATTATTAAGAATTACTATTGTAATCCTTAGTATTTTTTTAAGGGATTACTTAAAATTACTTAAGGATAAAAATCTCTAAGGTTAAATATAAAAAGAAAAGCTTTCTTTTTTTAGTTTAGTTTCCTTATATTTAACTTATATAATTAAGAGTAGTTTATAGTTTATAAATAGTTAACCTTAATATTAAATACTTATACTTCCCTTAGTTGCTTACTAATAACTAGAGTTAAACCTCCCTATTATATTAGACTCCTACTTTAGTCCTTATTTAGAAATTATTAAAAATAATAATAGTATAAATATAAGTAGAGTACTTAAAATATAGAGTAATAAAAGTATATTAATATATAAAATTCTAAAACTAAAAATATAAATATTAAAGTATAAAATAGAAGTAGGTAATAAAGCTTAAAAGAAAATAAAAATATATATAACCCTCTACTATCTACCTATAAAGAAATAGATAATATAAGAGTAATAGAGAGTATAGAGAAGTAAAGCTTTTTAATATTAAGACTACTTACAAAGCCTCTACTAAAGTTATATAGTAATAAGCTAGTATATAATAATACAAGAGTAGTAAATAATATAAAAGAATAAATTTTTTAATTATAAATTTACTTATATTATCTCTACTACTTAAGTATAACTTTAATCTAATTCTTAATCTAAAATTAAGACTAAGCCTAATCTTTTATATTAATATAATAATTAGTCTTTAATATTTATATATACTAAAAAACTTTATAAAGAATATCCTAACTTTAGTATATAATAATAGATATTTAAGTTTTTAAAGATACTACTATATTATTATATTATCTTAATATATATATAATATTATAAAATATTTTTAAGACTTTATTAAATATTATTTATAATATTTAATTTTATAAATATACTACTACACGTTATATAGAAGCTTAAATCTAATCTATTCCCCCTTAGTACTTTTTTATATTATAGTTATAAACTTTATTTTAGCTTTTCTACTATCTAAAAAGAAACTTAATATAGTAATATCTATTATAGATAAATTTATTAAATATATTATATTTATAATAAGGAAAACTATATAATTTATAGTATAATAGGTATCTACCCTACTTAATAAGCTAAATATAATAAACTAAAGACTTCTTAAAGTTATTATTTTTAATAGAGATAAAAAAATTCTTTTTAAGTTTTAAAAAACTTTATTTAATAAGCTAGATATAAGTCTTTTATACTTAACTATATATTATCTATAAATTAATAGGATAAGTAAAAGAATAAATTAAATTATAAAGATTATATTAAAGTACTATATTTATAGATTAGATAAACCTTTTAAATAACTTAAAGTTTTATTATAAATCTAAATATTTTTAAATAATCCTACTATTTTAAGATTAATATTAAATAATTTACTAGACTTTTTTAGGATTACTTTTATTAGTAATTATTTTTTAGCTAAAATAACTACTACTAATATTATTATCTTTATATAAATATTAAATAAATATTATTATAATTAAAGATACTAGCTAATATTTCTATATATTAAAGATTAAGTATTATTATATCTATATAAGAGATATATAATCCTATTTATTCTTAATATTATAATAAAGTTACTATAGTAATATATTAGTCTTTTTAAGATTATTAAAAGAGTTAGATATCTTATATACTATCTTAAGGTTTTAAAGAATTAAAAGATATATCTTATATTTATAATAATATAGTTAGAGCCTACTCTTTTATTATTAAATAATCTATATTACTATCTTTAACCTATATATTTTTAAGCTATATCTATTAATAAATAAGAATATAATATTAAGTATTTACTTAATAAAAGAATTATTTAAAAGGGTAAAGGTCTTACTATAAAATATCTTCTATAATAAAAAGGCTATAAGTTAGAATTTAACTATTAGTATAACCTAAAAGACCTATAAGATTATATAAAGTTTATAAAGAAGTATAAGTAAAAAGTAACTTAAATAAATTAAATTTTAAATTTTTTTATATTACTATTTTTAGTTAATACTAACTTATTAAAATAAAAGTAAAGTTATTTTAAAAAGGCTATAAGTATTTAAAGCTATTAAGCTTAAATAATATTACCTTAGTATTTTAAATAGAAAGATAAAGTATTAGTTACTATTATTTATAAGTATAAGATAACTAAGTACACTATAGAAGGTAGCCTTTTTTTTTAGTAGTAGAGTAATTATTATAATATTTCTATAATAATAATACTTAAGGTGCCTTATAGACTAGTCTTAATATAGAATTAACCTTAGCACCTATATAACTATATATAGTAGGTAGTTAGGAATATATAACTTTTATCTAATATTTAACTTACTTATACTATAACCTAATAATAATAAAAGCTTTATTAAAAAACTTATTTTAAAAAATAAAATTATAAATTATTTAAACCTATATTTAAAAATCTTATTTAAATTTTATAAGTAGATAATACTTTAAGTTTAATAAAAATTACTATAAGCTTTTTACTTTATATCTTAGAGCTTAGACTTAAGCTATTACTTTAGATTCTATAATATTCTTATAATTATTATAAAACTTTTATTAAAGTACTTTCTTTAATTTATTTAAAGTAGAGAAGTATTAAGACTCTAAAAAAAGTAAAGTAAATAAAGTAGAAGAATTAACTTTATTAAATTTAATATTAATATTAATTAACTTAGTTATAGAAAACTTAAAGAACCTTATAAAATTTTAAATAATAAGAATACTTAATTAACTAACTAATTTTAAAGTATTATTAGTTATATTATTATTATCTTTATTACCTCTTCTTTACTTAGCTTTAATATTAGTAAGGACTTATAAGTACTTATATTTACTTAATACTTCTACTTAAGCTAGTAACTCTATTTTAATATTAGACTAAAATAAATTTATTTATTAAATATATTATATATAAAGTTAATTAGATCTTTATTAGAAAAATACTTTTAAATAGACTAGATAGATTCTAGATAATAATTTTATTATTATTACTTAAATCTAATAGCTAAAAAACCTAATTGTTAACTCTAAGTAATAGTCTAATATATAAAATATATTATCTAGTATTAAATTTTGTTCTACTTAATCTATATTTAATACTTATTAATACTAAGAGACTTTATTTATATTATAAGAAATAAGTTAGTAGTTAAACTTTCCTTAAAATTTAAATATTTAATTATAAGTTTTATAAATTATATATTTTTATTTATAAGTATTTTTTTATCTTTTTAGTATTTATACCTTAGTAGCACTTACTAAATTTTAGTAATAGAAAATTATTTATTAAATAATATTTTATTGTTAATCTATAGCTAAGTATACTTTACTTAGCCTTACTATTTTATTTACTTATAAATCTTTTAAGATTTAATTTATTTATTAAATTAGCTTTTAAATAAATAACTTATATTACTTTATCTTTATAAGAATTACTAAAATTTTAATTCTATTATTTACTTAGCCTTATATATTAGTATTATAAGTAGAAATATAAGATTAAATTTAGTATATTAGTTTATAAGATAATATTTATAGCTTAAATAAGAATTTAAATTTAAATAATAGTAAGGAGAATAATATATTAAATAATTTATTATATACTTTTAAGATAAAAGTAAGTTAATTCTCTACTTCTTAGAGCTAGAATATAATAATATATAAGTAATAATAAAAAGAATATAAATCTTATAAGAGAACTTATTACTAAATAAGCTAAAAAAATTATTTTTTAACTTTTCTTAGAGATATTAGTTTAGATATATACATATATATATCTCTCTCTCTTAAAACTTTACTCTTTAAATCTTTATAATAGATTTCTATACTTTAAAAAAGCTTTTTATAATTAATTTAATTTACCTATACTAAAATAATATTATTTAGAAATTACTTAAAATCTACTTATATAAAGTTATATAACTTAGTAAGATAACTATATTTCTTTAACTATTACTTTAATATAAAAAAGAATATTTCTATAAAATTATAGTTAAATAAATAAGTAAGTAAGTATATAAAAGTCATATTTACTTACTTATATATTATTCTTAGCTCTATTAAATAATAGATTTTAATATTATTTAAGATAATTATTAATTAAGGTTCTTTTAATTAAGGTTCTTTTAATATTACTAAAGTATACTAAGAAATTATATTATTATAAATAAAGTTATTAAAAATAATTTTATTAATAGAATTATAATAAGTCTTTTAAGTAATATAACTATTTAATATATATATTAGTAATATTAACTATCTTTTTAACTACTTAAATAAAATATTTATCTTTATTTTTATTTTAACTTATAATTATTTATATTTTCTATTCTTTATATACTTATAGGAGGTAATTTTATTTTAAAAAAATAAGTTAAAAAGTAGTTTATTAATAAAGCTTTATTTTCTATAAATTCTATATATATTAGTTTTATTATAAAGCTTAATAAAAAGCCTATAAAGAATTAAGCTATAAATAAGAAGAATAAAGGAAAAATAAAGTAAAGTTTTACTTTTTTATATATTTATTTATAATAATAAAGAATACTTTTTATTATCTTCTTATTAACTTTTATACTATTAAATATATTAAATAGAAAATAAACTATTTTAAATAAATATAATAATAGCTTTTTATTAAATTAAGTTAATAAAATAGTTTTTATCTTTTTATTTAATACTTATAAGTAGCTTTAAAATAAATAAGGCCTTATAATATTATTATAGACCTTAAGTTTATATCTTATTTTTAATATTTATTACTAATTAATTTTTATATATTTAATAATATTATTAACTTTATAACTAATATTAAGGTATTACTTAATATTAAAATATATCTATATATTTAATAAAGGAGATATAGCAGAGATAATAAAGATATAAAATAATAAAGATGTCTTCTATTTAAAAATAAATATAGATAAAAGAATAAATATTTATATAGCTTTACCTTTACTTAATTTAGGGTCCTATAGATAGTTAATAGTAGAGCTTTATTAAAATAGTTAATTTATATATTTTTTTAGTATGCAGGCCACTAAAATCAGCACTAACGCGGCGCTACAACAGGTTTTCTACAGGTGCGATAATTAGGTTTCGTGAGGGTTCAGGCCCATGCACAATATTAAAGGGATTTTTGAGAGTATCACCCACTCGAATCAACGTGCAATCAACTTTGTGCAAGGTGGCAATCTGCATGCATTCTGAATCACATTTCCAAATGACCCGGAGGGTCTACGCATACGCTGCACCTCTTGGGAGCATCCTCTTCCTTGCTGCGAGCCTGGGTGCGAGAGGTTTGGAGAGGTGAAGATTTGGGGTTGTTGCTACATTGGGGGAGGTGTCTGGGGAGGTGTTAGGGGAGAGGGGGGTGAAGGGGTAGTGGGGGGATGGAAGGTCTTCCTACTCAGCGTTTATGGCAGAGGGGAAGAAAGGGAAGGGAAATAGGTAAGAGGGAGGGTCAAAGGGAGGAGATCTGGCTGTAATGTAGACGTCTTGTTGATATAGTCAGAAATTGAAAAGTTTAGCTCGTGAAACGGCATTGTGATTTCTGATATGGAGAGCGTCAATGAATACACGAGAGACAAAAGAACCCCCAGAACGCAGAAGACAAATGGGTATATCCAGCCTCTCCACCTCTCTTCCGAACCCCTCCAATTCCAAGCCTAAATCAATCTTCCGTCACACATCAGCCACAGTCCTCCCCACCCTCCGATACTCCCACCCCACCTTCACAAACTTCTTCGGCTCATCCCCCTGCTGCTTCTCGGGTGAGAGAAACCTAACCAAAGATCTTACCACCACGGGCACCTTCGCCTTCTCATACAGCCACCCCTCATCATTCAGCACATGCCGATAGAGCCGATTCCGCTCCATTCGGTGGCGGCCACCAATGGCCAGCACTCCGGGGCTAGTGTCATCCTGCTGACCGGCAGGGACAGACGTGCCAATCCAGCCTTCTCGCTCGTCCAGCGAGACCATTGTGCTCGCTTTCACATTGGATATCAGCGGTAGTTCCTCCTGGCCCAGGGACGCGCCCATGCGCAGTAGCGCGAAGGCGTCGAAGGAGTTGGTCCAGGTGTGGTACCACGATGCATAGAGGGCGAGGCCTGCAAGACACAGAATTTGAATAGCCAGCAGCGCGGAGATGACGATGAGGGCTGGGATGGGGATGTCGGGCTTCTGGATGTCGTGGCCGGGTTTCGTGGAGGTGAGGTTGCCATCGTCGACATCGGTCGCTTGGGCGGTCAGAAGGGATTTGTGGGCGGAGTAGATGGTTAAATTGAAGGCTGATTCTGCATCGCTGGCGTTTCTGAAGACGTGAAGCCAGTAGAAGAGGGCGTTCACGAGGGCGTTTGCGTATGGGCTTCCTGTTGTGTTGATGCTTGTGGGTGTGCATTGGGGGGTTGGTTGGATTGGGAACCAGGTAGAGTCGGTGAACTGTATTCCAGAGAAGGGCTGGCGGAGCTGCTCACATACTAGGATGCTATCGTTGTCGGAGTAATTGTTCTGGGATGCTGTTCTGTCAAAGAAGCTGCCGTCGCCAAATATTGCGAGGACAGAGAGCATCATTGGGCCGGGTGTCTGTGGGTTATTTGCATCGCGGAATTCCAAGTCGTTCCAAGAAGATATTGTCGCGGCTGGAGGCAGAACCGCAAGTAGATCCCCTGCTTTGTGATTGTTGTAGTAATTTGGCAATTCGAAATATCCCATACTTGTGGAGGTAGTACAGTGTTGAGTGAAATTGTTCATTGCATACAAATCGTCAGTAAAATGAGAATTATTGGTAGTGCCGGAATCCAAGTAAAATTCCTCAGAGATATCCTGTCGATTGCCTGTCGATTTCCATGGCGAGGCCGTGGTGTCTCCTGGCGCACAGATTCGAACACGATATCTGCGCGAGGTTTGATCACCGAAGGGATTAGGGTCGGAAACATCGATGTTTGTGTAAGTTTTGTTGAACGGGTTGTTGCCGGGACAAGTTGACGGAAAGTCAGTCTGATTCAGATCCTCGCAATGAATGCTGTAATTGAGACGGAGCACATTCTGTCGAAGCATGCCTGTATCAGTTCCCACCGGAAAATTAGCAGTAAACAGTCCTTGTGGTCCTGGTCCTGCTTGTCCGTCGCAAACCTTGGGACTCATGACACTTACGTTGCCACCACCAACGGGCCATAAGTATGGGTTTTTATCGCAAAGGGAACCATCTATCGTAGTACCGGTAACATCATTTAGAACAGACCTCAAATTATGGGAGATTGTTGACGATGGAGTCATTGCAAATCCTAGGAATTGCTCATCGGGGGCGTGACTCAATACTTGAATATGGCTCGTGACGACATACGTAGTTTGAAGGACAGGGAGTATAAGAGCTTTTGAATACCCGTAAGCGCACTGTTCTTTTAGCAAGGGAGGAAAACGTTGGTACCTAGGCCAACCAAGAACACCGAGAGTAGCAGTAAGGGACTTCTGGTCCGACGTCGTCCAGTCGGGTGAATTAAGTCCCAGATGACGCCCAAATCAGACCAGCCTTTGTCCGCGAGCGCTAATGTCTGCCGCATAGTCAGGGACGGTGGTTTACCGTTTGACTTCATCTGGCAATATATCACCGTAGCTTTGGCACATATTGCCGAAGTAACAGGAATACCGACAGCTGCTATGATGGACAGGCCAACATTCGCGGCCCTTCTGCAGCGGTCGCTGTGGTTCCAATCGGCGAATGATGTGAATAGAGCATTATGCGTGTCATCGTATGCTGAAATCCCTATTGGCCTATAGGAGAGCCAACAGATAATGGTCCACGAAGGGACTGCAATGATGGCATAGAGAAAAAGAAGGCAAAGGGCCCAAGGTTGACGCTCGAGTGATCCTGCAAAGATCGTATCAAACCCACTTCCCTCTTCTTTGTCGTGGTGGGGAATAAATGGTGTACAGCTCCGAGGATCTGACGATTTGACCTGCGACACGATGTCAGAAATGTGAATACCTCTGCTAGATAATATCAAGAGAATTTCCGTACATTCCGATGAGGTTCTGCGACATCTTCAACTACATTCATAATGGCATCGACATCGGAAAGATCAGATACTTCCGAGATACGATGCTCATGCGGACTCATGGCTATTCACTGTCAGGGATATATTTGCCGTCGAAATAGAGCCAGCGAAAAGGTCAGAAGCCAACATCACAAGCAGTGTAGCCTCGTCGAAGCAATTCATACCGAAATCCCATGGGACATCATATATATACATGTTCTAGCGCAAGGCTGGATCTCCGCAGTTACGTAGACGTGCAGCTTACAAGCTTGCGAGCTAAGTTTCAAGCAGGAGGGGCAGTAAGGCGCAGTTAATCCTACCTACAGCATCAGCCCCCCGCTGCCTAATACGGCGCGCTGTTAGAACCTAACAGTCGTGATATAGTGAACGCCCTACCGGCACATATCCTAGAACGGACTTGGCGGCAAGTCACGTGACGGTTTAGTAGATTCAGTAACTAAATTAACTAAATCTAAGAAGAATTAGTAAGTTTAGCAACTAAACTTACTAAATTAGATAATCTTAGTAAACTTTCTTATATCTATATAATTAAGGCTCTTACCTATAGTTTAGATCTCTTTATATTTAACTCTATAGTTAAACTAATAATTACTTCTAACTATTAAAGACCTATCTAGTCTTATATTACTAAGTAATATAGAGTTATACCTAGCTTACTTTATTCCTCTTTAACCTTTAATTACTTATCTTTAGAAGATCTTATAACGTTAATTTATAACACTTTAAATACCCTTAAGTATAAGTTTATTAAACTAAAAAAGTATAACTTAATTTATTCTAAGTAAGACTACCTAAACTAGGCATTATAATAGCACTAATAATAAATTTAAGGAAAGTATTAAGATTACCTAACTAAACCTCTACTATAAAGAAAAAAAGAAACTTAAAGAGTAGTTAATATAAATCTAACTCTACCTTTACTTCTATAATAATATACTAGTTAAATAATATACGGTAGTCATTATTACCTTTATATATAAAGATATATAGAAATAGATATAACCTTACTTATAAAGATACTTAAATAACCTATTAGATATACTAAAAATAATAAAGTAAATAAAAAGGTTTATCTATTTTAAGACTAAACTCTATAAAGTATTTATACTATCTAATAAAATAAACTAAGTAGTATGGGTTATCTAATATATTAAATAAAAGAGATCTATAGTAGAGTATATAACACAGTTTTAATAATATATAGTTAAGACTAAATAAAATAATAATACACTTATAACAATATATAGAAGGGGGTTAAAAGAAAATATTAAAAATAAGCTAATAAGAACTAAAGTAAGCCTAGATATACTTAATAAACTCTAAAAGAAAGCTATTTAGATTAATAATAATCTCTTTAAAAGAGCTATAAAAAAAGATATAATAAAGAAATTTTTAAAGCTAGTATAATATAATATTAATATAAGCAAGGCTTTAACTCTAACTATAGTAAATAATATATTAATTTATATAGGCCAATACTAATAGAGCTTAATATAATAAAGAAGGGACATATATATAGAAAGCTAATAAAAGGGGTAAATAAGAAAGTATTAAAGTATTATAGCTATAGCAAACTAAGCTACTTTACTAGAGACTATAAATTAAAAAATATAGTATCTAGACCATAAATTAATATAATATAAGCTATTATTATAAAGAATAAAGCTAAGAAAACAAGTAAACTATTACTAAAGTAAGATAATCTAGAACTTAAGACAATACTAATAAACTAGGGAGTTTATAATAATAAGAAAGTAATCACTTAATATATTAAAGAACTAAAAATAATAGATAATAAAGCTTAAAATAATCTAATAACTATATCTAACTAATAGGAATATTACCTTTAAGGATTTTCTTATAAAATATAGGATAGTATACTCCTATTAATAATAATAGGAATTAAAAATCTAGAATAATATAATAGGTACTATAATAGATTCTAAGAATTAAGAATTAAAAAGCTTAAACTAAATTAAGATAAGAAGGCTTAAAATAAATTAAAGCATAATTAGGATAATAACTCTAATTAGGAGCAAGTAAACTAAGAAGAGGGATAAAAACCTAAATTACCTATAAATTAATAAAGAGAATAATAAAAACAGTAAAAATAGGACTCCTTAATTAAAAGATCTTAGGACTATTAATATAACTCTTATTACTAATAATACAGTGAAATACACTAGAGTAGATACGCAAATATATTCTATATAAAGCATTATAATATAAGATAAGAGGCTAAGGGAATTATATATACTCCCTAATATTACTTACATATATATTATTACTATAACTTAGATACGTGCGCCTAGCACCTAATATAAAAAAGAGAAACTATAATATTTCTAAGATAGCTAAAAGAGTAGCACAAAAAACTAAAATAAGAATTAAGAAAGGACTATAATAAGATAAAATATAACTATATTTTATAGAAAATATATCTACTCCCTAAGTATCATATATATATAGATAAGAAAGTCAAGGCTAAATTTTATCCTAATAAATACTTTAACCCAAAGACAGGAGAAATGGAAAAAGATTATTCCTTTATAATAAAGGTAGTCGCGGGGAAATAAACACTATAACCCCTATAAGAGAACTAAACTTAGCGAAGTATAGTTAACTTATAAAAAAACTAGTTAAGATTAATAGCTAAGGGGCTATTATAATAATAGACTTAAAAGCGACGAGAAATTTTATATTAGAAATATTAATACACGTCTAGAACCTACTAATAGTAGGTAAAAAGAAACCTTATAAACTTTAAATAGCTAATAAGTTAGAGGCTCTATTAAAAGATATTAATAGAGAGATAGTCTTATTAAATATTACTTTTTAATAATACTATAAAAAAGTTACCTTTAATATAGTTTAGATAGCCAACCACTATATTATATTAAATATACCTTAGTTAAAGAAGTAAAACCTAATAATTAATTAAAAAATAAAAATATTTATATTATAAAAGCCTAGTAACATTACTAGCTCTAAATATATATATTAATAATAAATAATAATATATAAGAAGTTAAGTAGAAGAACTACTATAAAATATAATACTATAACTTTAAATAAGAATAGCCTTAAAAGAGGATCTAACTCTATAAATATAATAAAAGATTAATTAGTTAAAAAGTATAAGAGAAATAAGAGAAAAAATATACCTTTTAATATTCCTAAAAAGTACCTTAAGTATATATAACTCTTTTAGGAAAAAATAAATATAAAGGCGTTACCTAAATACTAACCTTAAGATTATAAAATTAAACTTAAACTAAGTAAGAAACCAATATTTAAATTAATATATATATTATTAGAAAAGGAACTTTAAGTACTTTATAAATATATTATAAAGAATTTAAAAAAAGATTTATTTAAGAATTTAAATTATTAATAGGCTATCTAATACTCTTTATACTAAAGAAGAATAGAAGCTTATAGCTATATATTAACTATTAAAAGCTAAATAATATTATAATTAAGAATAGGTACTTACTACTAAATATAAATAAACTTTAAAACTAACTTAGAAAGATAAAAATCTTTATAAAGCTAGACCTTAAGGGGGCTTATAACTTAATTTATATAAAAAAAGATAAGAAATAAAAGATAGTATTTAAAACTTAATATAAATATTATAAATACTTAATAATATTATTTAGCCTTATTAACACACTAGCAACTTATTAAGCGTTAATTAATAATATATTAAGATACTATTTAGATAAGATAGTAATAGCCTATCTTAATAATATTCTAATTTTTTTAGAAACTAAGGAAGAATATATCTAATATATATAGAAAGTACTTAAATATTTATATAAAGCTAAACTACTCCTTAAACTAGAAAAATATAAATTCTATAAGAAGAAAGTTAACTTCCTAAGATATAATATTAGTATATAAGATATTTAGATAAGCTAAGATAAGATTAAAGATATATAAAAATAACTAATACCTATAATAATTAAAGAAGTATAAGTATTCTTAGAATTCCTAAACTTTAATAAGCAATTTATTAAAGGATTCTTAAAAAAAACTCTACCTCTTATAAAACTAATAGCTAAAGATACAAAATTTAAATAGAGAAAATAATAAGATAATATAGTTAAATAATTAAAAAAAGCATATATAAAACTACTAATATTATATATATTCTAGGTTAATTAATTAGTAAGGATTAAAACTAACATATTAAATCTAGCTATAAGAGTATACTTATATTAATAAAAAGATAATAAGTAGTACTTAATTATATATTATTTAAGAAAAATAATAGTATTAGAGTAGAACTATAATATCTATAATAAAAAGCTACTTATAGTAGTAGAAGTATTTAAATATTAAAGAGTTTATATTAAAAGCTATTTAAAACTTAATATCTTTACTAATTATAAGAACCTCTTAAATTTTATAATAATAAAAGCACTTAACTAAAGATAAGTTAAATAGGTAGAACTTTTAAAATAATATAAATTTAAAATCTACTATATCCTAGAAAAAGAAAATAGATAAGCTAATACTTTAAGTAGATAATTAAACTATATAAATATAAAAGACTTAAATAAACAAGCTATCCTAAGATAAGAAAAAGATAGATTATTAGTACTAAATATATAAATACTTATAATAACTATAAGGGTTAAGGGACTAAGTATAATTAATAGGCTAATAAAGATATATAATAAAGATACTAAAGCTAAGGAATTATATAAGGAATAAACTAATATAATAGTACTAAGCTATTAAGGTAAGATATATATACTGAAAGAATATATTAAGGAGATAATCTAGGATTATTATAATAACCTAATATATAAGTACCTAAGAGTTACTAGGATAATAAAACTTATTTATAAAAACTATAATATACTATAACTTTAAATAAAGGTAGAACAATATATTAAAGAATATATTAAGTATTAATAAAATAAGTTAATAAGATATAAATTATATAGAAAGATATAGTTCACACCTATATTAGAGATACCTTAGGATAATATAATAATAGACTTTATTACTAAGTTACTAAAGTCTAAAGATCTAATAATATTAGAAACATATAACGCTATTATAGTTATTATAGATAGACTAATAAAATATATTATTATAGTACCCTTTAAAGAAAAATATAAGATAGACTAATTAGCCTTTATACTACTAAATAGGCTTATAAGGGACTATAGCATACCTAAATTAATAATATTAGATAGAGATAAGCTATTCACCTCTAACTATTAAAAAACGTTATTAGGAATAATTAGAATAAAGCTAAGAATATTAATAGTCTACTATCCTTAGATAAATAAATAAACTAAAAGGGCAAACTAAATATTAGAAATATACCTTAGGTATTATATAAATAAATAATAAAATAATTAGGTATTATTACTACTAATAGCATAGCTAATATATAATAATAAGTTATCTAAGATAATAAGAATAACACTATTCTTCACGAATTATAAGAAAAATATAAATGGCTTTCTATAACTATAAGAGGGACCTAATATAGATAAAGCACTAGTTAAAGCTAAAGAACTTAAGAAAGTTTATAATAAACTAAAGAAAACTATTACTAATTTAAATAAGAAAGTTAGGTTATAAACTAATAGAAATTAAAAAGATAGTCCTTAGCTTAAGAAGGGGGATAAAATATATCTCTTAACTAAGAATATAAAATTAAAAAGGCTTAGTAAGAAGTTAGATCATATAAAAGTTAGACTATTTTTAATTATAAAATAATAAGGACCTATTAATTATAAACTTAAACTACTAAAAGGCTTAAAATAATACCTAGTCTTCTATATATTATTCTTAGAACTAGCAGACCTAAGTACACCCTTATAAGAAACCTTTTAGTATAAAGTTAAGAAAGAAGATAAATAGGAAGTTAAGAAGATTCTAAATTAATAAGATTAGAAATACTTTATTAAGTAGAAAAATTACAATAATATTAAAAATATATAAGAACCACTTAAATATCTTAAGAACTACTAAACCCTTCTATAATAGTTTTAGAAATAGAGAACTAAGTCTAATTAAAGAAAGAGAGGATCTTAATCTCCTTAAAGCTAAGATTAAATAAAGGCTTAGCACTACTTATCTATAACACCTCATCCTTCTCTAACTCTTTAATATTTTATAGCTTATAATAAACTAGTTTCTTCTCTTACTACTCTAGCCTATCAATTTTAGTTTTTAACCATATAATCTTAGTAGCGGCCTTTACTAGCGATAATAACTTCTTACACCTTTTCTTCTAAATACGACATAGCTTAGCCTCTAAAAAAGTAAGCTTATAATTTAATCCTAACCTAATATAAGTAGTACACAAATCTAAATAAGGACCAACTAAATAATTAAAATTATAATAAATATAGTTAGAACAACGCCTTATTATCCTATTACCACAAGAACTCTCGAGAATCCTCCGACAACAGATAGTAGACTTAGACGGATTTTTAGGTATTAAATATAGCATAAAGGATAGATAGTTATCTTTAGGACAAAGATCCTAAAAAAGGGGGATAATATTAGAACCTAATAGTTATAATATAGTGAACGCCCTACTAACATATATCCTAGAACAAACTTAGCGGCAAGTCATATAATAGTTTAGTAGGTTTAGTAACTAAATTAACTAAATCTAAAAAAAAACTAGTAAGTTTAGCAATTAAACTTACTAAACTAAATAATCTTAGTAGACTTTTCTATATCTATATAGTTAGGGCTCTTACCTATAGTTTAGATCTCCTTATATTTAATTCTATAGTTAAACTAATAGTTACTTCTAGCTATTAAAGACCTATCTAGTCTTATATTACTAAGTGACATAGAGTTATACCTAGCTTACCCTATTCCCCTTTAACCTTTAATTACTCATCTTCAGAAGATCCCACGACGTTAGTTTATAACACGCGCCATTAGTTACAAACCGACATAACCTAAAATCCGTTAAAACCGTAAAACTATAAAACTATAGATTCTAAAATCCCTAAAACATTCTAATAATAATAAAGTATTTATTATTTATCTATCTTTAAAATATATATTAGTAGCTATAATTTATATAGTTTAAATATATATATAGTATTAAATATATTATAAGTTTATCTATTAATAAAAAAACTTTATTAAAAATATTAATATTATTATATTTTACTTAATAATCTCTATCCTACTAAGATATAGTAATAAATTAAGGATAAATATTACTATAAATATAAAATTATAGAAAAGATTATTTAGGCTCTTATTAATAAATATAGTATTAAAATAATAATTTATATATTATAAAAATAATTAAAAGAGTAAAGTTATAAAAAGTAAATATAAGTAAAATATACTTTAAATTAACATTTTAATTTCTAATATTTTTTTATTAAATAGTTCTTAATAATAGTACTATTATCTTTATATTAAATATAAAGGATATAACTATTAGTTAATAGAATATTAAAGTTTTAAAGATAAAAGCTTAAAATTAAATAAAGAGTATAAACTAATAATTATAANTATTATATTAAATATACCTTAGTTAAAGAAGTAAAACCTAATAATTAATTAAAAAATAAAAATATTTATATTATAAAAGCCTAGTAACATTACTAGCTCTAAATATATATATTAATAATAAATAATAATATATAAGAAGTTAAGTAGAAGAACTACTATAAAATATAATACTATAACTTTAAATAAGAATAGCCTTAAAAGAGGATCTAACTCTATAAATATAATAAAAGATTAATTAGTTAAAAAGTATAAGAGAAATAAGAGAAAAAATATACCTTTTAATATTCCTAAAAAGTACCTTAAGTATATATAACTCTTTTAGGAAAAAATAAATATAAAGGCGTTACCTAAATACTAACCTTAAGATTATAAAATTAAACTTAAACTAAGTAAGAAACCAATATTTAAATTAATATATATATTATTAGAAAAGGAACTTTAAGTACTTTATAAATATATTATAAAGAATTTAAAAAAAGATTTATTTAAGAATTTAAATTATTAATAGGCTATCTAATACTCTTTATACTAAAGAAGAATAGAAGCTTATAGCTATATATTAACTATTAAAAGCTAAATAATATTATAATTAAGAATAGGTACTTACTACTAAATATAAATAAACTTTAAAACTAACTTAGAAAGATAAAAATCTTTATAAAGCTAGACCTTAAGGGGGCTTATAACTTAATTTATATAAAAAAAGATAAGAAATAAAAGATAGTATTTAAAACTTAATATAAATATTATAAATACTTAATAATATTATTTAGCCTTATTAACACACTAGCAACTTATTAAGCGTTAATTAATAATATATTAAGATACTATTTAGATAAGATAGTAATAGCCTATCTTAATAATATTCTAATTTTTTTAGAAACTAAGGAAGAATATATCTAATATATATAGAAAGTACTTAAATATTTATATAAAGCTAAACTACTCCTTAAACTAGAAAAATATAAATTCTATAAGAAGAAAGTTAACTTCCTAAGATATAATATTAGTATATAAGATATTTAGATAAGCTAAGATAAGATTAAAGATATATAAAAATAACTAATACCTATAATAATTAAAGAAGTATAAGTATTCTTAGAATTCCTAAACTTTAATAAGCAATTTATTAAAGGATTCTTAAAAAAAACTCTACCTCTTATAAAACTAATAGCTAAAGATACAAAATTTAAATAGAGAAAATAATAAGATAATATAGTTAAATAATTAAAAAAAGCATATATAAAACTACTAATATTATATATATTCTAGGTTAATTAATTAGTAAGGATTAAAACTAACATATTAAATCTAGCTATA
>KI911129.1:808097-819244 GCA_000482085.2 Cladonia metacorallifera KoLRI002260
CTATTCAATTTCTATACCCGATCGGGCGAACCTAGCATAAAAGGTCTAAAAGAAGATGCTAAGGCGCTAAGCTATATTTAGCTAGCGTGCGCCGATGGGCCGCTTTTGCATATTTCATCTATTAATAATCCGACTGATGCATGGGAACACCTAAGTCGCTTATACGCACCCCGCGGCTTTTCTTTAGAATTTATCCTTTTTAAGGAGTTTTTCGGGGCTACTCTATCCTCTTTAGGAACGGTCGAAAATTTCTTGGCAACAATTAAGCGTGTTTCGACTAGCTTGAAGGCCAAGGATTTAGAATTGCCTGATAAGCTAATTATAGCTTGGACCCTGCATAACCTGGGACCCGAATATAAGGCATTTGTCGTATCGACTACCCAATCCTATAGGGCTGAAGCTACCGCGCTTAATTAAGATGAGCTATTCGCTAATCTTATAGATGAATCCCGTCGCTTGTATGACATGGAGGAAAATGCCCTTATTTCAACTAGGGGCTATAAAAAATCAACTGCCAAATACAACGAATGCGGTAGAATCGGTCATCGAAAAGAAACATGCTATAAGATTCACCCTGAATTACGCCCTAAGCGAGGAGGCAATCGCGCGGATAGCCAAGCCCCCGCAGAAGCGCTAAAATCTAAAATAGAAGAAACAGGTATTTCTGATGTTTTAATTACTAATGCAGCCCTATCGGTGAAATATTCTTCCGATAAATGGATCCTGGACTCTGGCGCGACATCGCATATTTGCTGCGATGTTAATCTTTTTAATAGCATAGCCCCTACATCTTCTAGGATTGCATGGGGCAATGTATCAAATTTACCAGCAAGCGGTATAGGGGCTATTACGGTAAAATTGCCTAATTCGGCTAAAGTCGTTTTAGAATCCGTCCTCTATGTACCGGAATTAGAGCTTAATTTAGTTAGCCTCTCTCACATAATGCAAAAAGGGGCTACTGTATCCTTTGCAAAAAATTGCGCGGAAATCCAATTAAAATCCGGCGCAAAATTGCAAGCTACTATAGATTCGCAGGGGCTATTCTATATTCTATTTAGCGCCGACATTCAACTTGCGCTAACGGCAACCATACCCGATTAGGCCCAACTTTGGCATCAGAGATTTGGCCATGTAGGGGCTACTGCGCTTAGTAAGATGCCTGATTCGGCTACTGGAATTCCTGAAAAAGACGCTAGCTATGCACCTGCAAATCCTTGCGAGACATGTATAAGAGGGAAATTTGTTGCAAGCCCTAATCACGACGCGGTAACTACCCACTATTCCGAATATGGAAATCACATGACGTCAGACCTATGTGGACCAGTTTCAAAAACGGTATTTAGGGGTATTAAATATATCTATACGCTGCTGGATACCGCTACTAAATGGCTTGATTTTCGATTTTTGACATCAAAAAGGGAAGCCCTAGGGGCTTTTAAATTGATGAAAACGGCAGTAGAAAATGCTACCAACAAAACGATCAAAATCCTATGTACGGACTGGGGTAAGGAATTTGTAAATAACGCTTTCGATACTTTTCTAACCGAATGCGGAATTCTGCATGAGCATTCAGCCCCCTATGCGCATGAGTAAAATGGGGCTGTAGAGCGCGTTAATCGGACTATTCTAGAAAAAGTAAGGTGCTTACTTTTCTAATGTGGGCTATCTACTTATTACTGGCCATTAGTAGTGGAAGCGGCTATCTATCTATATAACCGGACTTGGCACTCGGCTATCGGCAAAACCCCATTTGAGGCAAAAAATGCCAAAAAACCTAATATGGCAAATATCCGGCTATTTGGATCCATTGCTTACATTAAAAATGATAAGCCCTAAAAATTGTAGGAAAGAGCCTCTCATAGGGGGCTACTGGTCGGATTTGGCGAAAATCAGTATAAAATACTAAATCTGGATACTGACAAGGTTTATTGGTCACGTGACACTGATTTCCTAGAAGGCATCTACTACCCTAAAAAAGATTCGCTTGAGGGGGGCTTTCTAGATTTCAACCAAATCTTTAATTCCGCGATAAATGCAATAAACCGACTTTGCGAAAATCCTGGCGATGGCGCTAGTAGCCCTATTCCTTCTGAACTCGGCCTATATATGGATCACGTGACGCCTAATCAGCCATAAAATTTTGACGCTAATCCGGATTTGGACTCCTTAGAAGATGAATTAATTAGGACCTACATTTCTATTGATAGCCCCAAATCGCAAGATCCTGCAACTTTTGAAGAATCGTAAAATAGCCCTAATGCAAAATAATGGATGGAGGCTATGGAAAAGGAGATAACGGACTTAGCCGCGCAAAATATATAGAAGCTAGTGGATTTGCCCCCTAACCGAAAAGCGCTAAAGGGACGATGGGTTTTCAAGACCAAGATAGGGGCTAATAGAGAAGTCGAAAAATATAAAGCCCGCTGGGTAGTCAAGGGCTTCCTATAAAAATATGGTATAGATTTCACTGAGACGTTTTTAAATACCGTTAAACCTATGGCTTATAAAGCCCTATTCGCCTAGGCTGCCTATCATGACTTGGAAATATAGCAATGGGATGTTAAATCGGCTTTTTCAAACGCTAGTCTTAAAGAGGAAATTTACATGGAACAGCCGGCTGGTTTTAAAAACCAAAAATATCTTACTAAGGTCTGTTTATTACTTAAAGCCCTATATGGGCTAAAGCAATCCGCCCGGGAGTGGTATTTTTTCCTTGCAGAAATTCTTGCAAAGATTGGTTTTAAAACCCTAGGGGCTGACCAATCCATTTTCCGAAAAAGCGACATCATTGTATGCGCGCACATCGATGACCTACTAATTTTCGGCCCGAGCATTTCCGAAATACGAGCCCTAAAAAATGAAATTACCAAAACAGTCGACATCACTGATTTAGGCGACATTTCCTTTTTCCTAGGAATCTAAATTACGCGCGATCGCGCAAAAAGGGCTATCTACATGAATTAGACCAAATTCACTAAGGAATTAATTGACCGATTCGGCTATAAAGACCTAAAGCCCTGTAGGACCCCTTCCGAATTAGGTATTCAACTAGATAAAAACGGCCTAGCGGCAGATCCTTCCGCTATTAAGGATTTCTAGTGGTAAATCGGCTCGCTTATGTATCTAATGACATCAACTCGACCAGATCTATCTTATGTAGTAGGGCTTTGCGCGCGATTTATGAGTAATCCTAGAGCCGAGCATTTCCGCGCGCTAAACCGCATTTGGCGATATATTCTACACACTATCAATTTCAACATTGTTTTTGGCCCCTGCCAAGATATTAGACTAGAGGGCTACTGCGATGCTAATTAGGGGGGTGATTATCCTACTCGACGATCAACTACGGGCTACCTATTCCTTTTTGGAAATAGCCCTATTTCNGATTTCGGTATTCAGTAAATTATATTCCTTATTCAGCAACGGCATTCCTATTTAGGCAAGCCCTTATTTCGGTATTTCTATCAGACCTCGGCATCTCGGTAAGATGGATTAGGGAAAAGGGCTTGGCTACTTCTATATAATCAGCGGTTTTCTCCTTCTTCTATATAGTAAAGTAATATAAGTAATCACTTACTAATACATTCTATTATAACCTTGCCTGCTTCGCTCTACCAATTAGATATCGCTTAGTCAGCAGCCCTCTATCCCTATTTTTAATAGGTTATGAGCCTGGATCGCCTCTGATTAATAGTTCTATCTATTTACCCTATTCCACCTTTTAGATTTTCAATTAACCTACTTTTAGACTTTCGCAAACGCTATTCCAATTTAGGCATAGTCGCTAAGCACAAACGAAAAATCACGTTATACTCGCCTCGTGACTACCTTTTAGGAAAAAATACGCATTAACCCTATCACGCTAAACCCGATTCGGAAAAANTATGTCTCAAAAAGAAGCCATCAAAGAGCATATCTAGTTAACTAGCCTATTTGAGCAATTGGGGCTAACCTATTCGAAAAACCCTATTTGGACTAATTCGCAATCGGCTATCGCGCTAGCGCGCAATCCTGAGCATCATGCGCGGACTAAACACATTGATATTCAGTACCATTTTGTTAGGGAAGCCCTTCAAGATAAAAAAGTCGACATGCGCTATATTTCGACTAATAAGCAGATCGCTAATGGGCTTACTAAGCCACTAGACCCTACTAAATTCGAATCCTTTATTAGGGGGCTAGGGCTAGCCCCTATGATTTTCTAATCACTATTCGGCTTGGGGGGGTGTGTTGGAATTTGGTTCCCGCCGATAGCTAAGCCCTATTAGGTGGTACAGGCCCCAGATCCGGATGTGCCGAGCATAAGCGCTATACATAAGCGCTATGCATTGCATAAACGACATGCATATGCGCAATTTCTTTTTACCCCTATTCGGCCCCTTTTTTGGTAATCAATTACCTAATTTTTTCCTTGGATTTCTAAGCATTATTGGTGGCGCAAATTAAGACCGCGTTCTAGCCCCTACCACTATTGGCTTGGCTATCCAAACAAGGCAATATTAATTTCGGCAATCCTAATACGGCATATTGATTTCGGCATTCAGTAAATTACATTCCTTATTTAGCAACGGCATTCCTATTTAGGCAAGCCCTCATTTCGGCATTTCTATCAGACCTCGGCATCTCGGCAAGATGGATTAGGGAAAAGGGCTTGGCTACTTCTATATAATCAGCGGTTTTCTCCTTCTTCTATATAGCAAAGCAATACAAGCAATCGCTTACTAATACATTCTATTATAACCTTGCCTGCTTCGCTCTACCAATCAGATATCGCTTAGTCAGCAGCCCTCTATCCCTATTTTCAACATAGGCTATTCATATTAAGGCAGCCCTGATTACTAAGGACCTAGGTAGCTTTCTTATCTATGCGAAAGGTACTAAATCTATTAAGGATAATACTAAGGCGCTAGGCTATATTTAGCTAGCTTACGCTGATGGCCTACTTATATATATTTTAAATTTCAATAATCCTACTGATATATGGAATTATCTGGATCGCTTATACGCGCCCTACGGCTTTTCTTTGGAATTTATCCTATTTAAAGAATTTTTTAGGGCTACTCTATCCTCTTTAGGAATAGTTGATAATTATTTAGCTACTATTAAGCGCGTTTTAATTAATTTAAAGGCTAAGAAATTGGAATTGCTAAATAAGCTAATTATTGCCTAGACCCTACATAATCTTAGCGCCGAATACGAGGTGTTTATTACGTCTATTACCTAATCCTATAGGGCTGAAATAGTGGATATTAATATAGATGGCCTATTTACCAATCTTATAGATAAATCGCGTCGCTTAGAATCCTTAGAGGAAGATACGCTAGTAGTTTAAACTAGAAAGCCCCCTAGGGCTAAATATAATAGATATGGTAGAACCGGCTATTAGGAGGTAATATATTATAAGCTCTACCTTAAATTACGCCCTAGCGCTAGTCCTATTACAGATATTCTTTATATAGCATATAGTAACTTATTATATAGCGTTTTACTTACTAATCCTAATCTGTATAATATTTTGCTAGTTATAGTGTATAGCCCTTTGTTATATAGCGTTTTGCCCGTTGTAATATATAGCGGTCTTAGCCTTAATAAGGGCTTATTTATCCCTTATAACGATTTGCCTATTGTAGCGCAAAGTAATTTATTATATAGCGCTTTATTTATTATATCGCTTAGGGGCTTATCTATAGGTAGGTCAGCTTTATCGACTTAATATTTATCCGGGAATTAGATCCTAGACTCCGGTGCGACATCTTATATTTATAGCGACATCAGCTTTTTTAATAGGGTAGCCCTTACCTCAGCATTTATTATATAGGGTAATATAATAACTCTACTAGCGCGTGGTAAAGGTACTATTATAGTTAAATTACTATATTTAGCTAGCGCAATGTTAGACTTGGTTCTTTATATACCTAAATTAGGGCTTAATATCCTTAGCATATCCTATTTATTGTAAAAAGGGGCTAGGATTGATTTTGCTTAGAATTGCGCTAGGATCCTTTTAGGATTAGGTACTAAACTATAGGCAACTACTAATATAAAAGGGCTATTCTATCTGCTATTTCGACATGGCTAGGATTTTCAATTTTTTCGGCATACGACTTAAGGGGGAGTGTTAGAATTTGTAAGTCGTATAGAGTTATATATTGCATTATTCTATGCATTATTCTATATATCGCCGATCAGCCCCTATCCTGGAAATTAATTTCCTAGTTTTTCTATCGATTTCTAATTATTATTAGTAGCGTAAATCTAGACTATGTTCTAGCCCCTACCACTATTAGCTTAGCTATCCAAATGTAGCCATATTAATTTCGGCATTCCTAATACGGCATATTAATTTTGGCATTNNNNATCTTAAATATATATAGCTATTTTAAGAAGAAATAAATATAAAAGTACTACTTAAATACTAACTTTAAAATTATAAAATTAAACTTAAACTAGGTAAGGAACTAATATTTAAATTTATATATATATTATTAAAAAAGGAACTTCAAGTACTTTATAAGTATATTATAAAAAATCTAAAAAAAATGTATTTAAGAATCTAAATTGTTAATAGGCTATCTAATACTCTTTATATTAAAGAAGGATAGAAGCTTATAGCTATATATTAACTATTAAAAGTTAAATAATATTATAATTAAGAATAGGTACCTATTACTAAATATTAATAAACTTTAGAACTAATTTTGTTGAAAATAGGGGGCTGCTGACTAAGCGGGATCTGATTGGTAGAGCGAGGAAGATAGAATGTATTAGTAAGCTATTAGTAGCTATTACTAATCTTACCTAGCTATATAGAAGAAGGAGAAAACCGCTGATTATATAGAAGTAGCTAAGCCTATTTCCCTAATTTATCCTACCAAGGGTAAATAATAATGCCGAGGTCTAATAGAAATACTAAAATAAGGGCTTACCTAAATAGGAATGCTGTTACTAAATAAGGAATATAATTTACTGAATGCCGAAATTAATATGCCGTATTAGGAATGCCGAAATTAAGATTACCATATTTAGATAGCCAAGCCAATAGTAGTAGGGGCTAGAACACGGTCCAGATTTGCGCCACCAATAATACTTAGAAATCCAGGAAAAAATTAGGTAATTAATTACCAAAAAGGGGCTAAATAGGGGTAAAAGGAAATTGCGCATATACATATTAATTATGTAATGTATAGCGCTTATGCATAGAGCTTGTTGGAATTTGGTTCCTGCCGATAGCTAAGCCCCATTGGGTGGTACAGGCCCTGGATCCGAATGTGCCGGGCATAAGCGCTATGCATAAGCGCTATGCATTGCATAATTAATATGCATATGCGCAATTTCCTTTTACCCCTATTTAGCCCCATTTTCGGTAATTAATTACCTAATTTTTTCCTGGATTTCTAAGTATTATTGGTGGCGCAAATCTGGACCGTGTTCNTAATAAACTTTAGAACTAATTTTGTTGAAAATAGGGGGCTGCTGACTAAGCGGGATCTGATTGGTAGAGCGAGGAAGATAGAATGTATTAGTAAGCTATTAGTAGCTATTACTAATCTTACCTAGCTATATAGAAGAAGGAGAAAACCGCTGATTATATAGAAGTAGCTAAGCCTATTTCCCTAATTTATCCTACCAAGGGTAAATAATAATGCCGAGGTCTAATAGAAATACTAAAATAAGGGCTTACCTAAATAGGAATGCTGTTACTAAATAAGGAATATAATTTACTGAATGCCGAAATTAATATGCCGTATTAGGAATGCCGAAATTAAGATTACCATATTTAGATAGCCAAGCCAATAGTAGTAGGGGCTAGAACACGGTCCAGATTTGCGCCACCAATAATACTTAGAAATCCAGGAAAAAATTAGGTAATTAATTACCAAAAAGGGGCTAAATAGGGGTAAAAGGAAATTGCGCATATACATATTAATTATGTAATGTATAGCGCTTATGCATAGAGCTTGTTGGAATTTGGTTCCTGCCGATAGCTAAGCCCCATTGGGTGGTACAGGCCCTGGATCCGAATGTGCCGGGCATAAGCGCTATGCATAAGCGCTATGCATTGCATAATTAATATGCATATGCGCAATTTCCTTTTACCCCTATTTAGCCCCATTTTCGGTAATTAATTACCTAATTTTTTCCTGGATTTCTAAGTATTATTGGTGGCGCAAATCTGGACCGTGTTCTAGCCCCTACCACTATTGGCTTGGCTATCTAAATGTGGCAATCTTAATTTCGGCATTCCTAATACGGCATATTAATTTCGGCATTCAGTAAATTACATTCCTTATTCGATAACAGCATTCCTATTTAGGCAAGCCCTCATTTCGGCATTTCTATTAGACCTCGGCATTATCATTTACCCTCGGTAGGATAGATTAGGGAAATAGGCTTAGCTACTTCTATATAATCAGTGGTTTTCTCGTTCTTCTATATAGCTAGGCAAGATTAGTAATAGCTACCAATAGCTTACTAATACATTCTATCTTCCTCGCTCTACCAATCAGATCCCGCTTAGTCAGCAGCCCCCTANTGGCATTCAGGAAATTACACTTCTTATTCAGCAACGGCATTCCTATTTAGGCAAGCCCTTATTTTAGTATTTTTATCAGACCTCGGCATCTCGGCAAAATAGATTAGGGAAAAGGGCTTAGCTATTTCTATATAATCAGCGGTTTTCTCCTCCTTCTACATAGCTAAGCAAGATTAGCAATAGCTTACTAATATATTCTATCTTCTTCGCTCTACTAATCAGATCCCGCTTAGTAAGCAGCCCCCTATTTTCAACACCTACTATTAATAATAGGACTTAAAGGAAAAAAATAATATATAAGATTCTATAATAGATTTTAAGAACTAAAAAAGAAATAATTTAAATTAATAAAAAGTTATTATATAGATAAAAGTAATACTAATTAGGAAGATAACTCTAATTAAATATAAATAAATTAAGATAAAAAAAACCTAAGTTAACTCTACTAATAAATTTAAAGGACTTATTAAATAAGTAAGAACTAATATATAATTATAAGCTTAATCATAGTATTTATAGTATAGAGCTATATATTAAAGTAGATATATAATAAAGGACTACCTAAGATATAGAATTATAAGGTAAGAAGCTTAGAGTAAGATATATACACTATAGTATTATATATAAATATATTTATAATATCTAAATAATAAATATCTATAGTATCTATATATTAAATAAATAATATTATAATATTATAAGTATTTATAATACTAACATAATTAATAAATAAAGGAAGCTTAGGATTAATATAATAAAGAATATTATTAATATAGGTAGGAAATATATCTATTTATATACTATATAAATTACTTAGATAAAAAAATATAAGTAGGATTCTACCCCTTAATAGAAGAAAACTTAAAAAAAGAAAATTTAGAAAAAAAATAATTCTAAGTATTAAAGATAGATATAAGAAAATTAATATTATAACCTTTATAAAAGAGCTAAACTTAGTAAAGTATAATTAACTTATAAAAAAATTAATTAAAATTAATAACTAAGAGGTTATTATAATAATAGACTTAAAAATAATAGGAAACTTCATATTAAAAATATTAAAATATATCTAAGACTTATTAATAGTAGGTAAGAAGGAACTATATAAATTTTAAATAACTAATAAATTAAAAGCTTTATTAAAAGATATTAATAAAGAGATAGTTTTATTAAATATTATTTTTTAATAATACTATAAGAAAGTTATCTTTAATATAGTTTAGATAGCTAACTACTATATATTATTAAATATACCTTAATTAAAAAAGTAAAATCTAATAATTAATTAAAAAATAGAAATATTTATATTATAAGAGCTTAGTAATATTACTAGCTCTAGATATATATATTAATAATAGATAATAATATATAAAAAGTTAAATAAAAGAATTATTATAAAATATAATACTATATAACTTTAAATAAAAATAGCCTTAAAAAAGGATCTAACTTTATAGATATAAGAATAAGTTAATTAATTAAATAATAATAATAAAAATATACCTTTTAATATCCCTAAAAAGTATCTTAAATATATATAGCTATTTTAAGAAGAAATAAATATAAAAGTACTACTTAAATACTAACTTTAAAATTATAAAATTAAACTTAAACTAGGTAAGGAACTAATATTTAAATTTATATATATATTATTAAAAAAGGAACTTCAAGTACTTTATAAGTATATTATAAAAAATCTAAAAAAAATGTATTTAAGAATCTAAATTGTTAATAGGCTATCTAATACTCTTTATATTAAAGAAGGATAGAAGCTTATAGCTATATATTAACTATTAAAAGTTAAATAATATTATAATTAAGAATAGGTACCTATTACTAAATATTAATAAACTTTAGAACTAATTTTGTTGAAAATAGGGGGCTGCTGACTAAGCGGGATCTGATTGGTAGAGCGAGGAAGATAGAATGTATTAGTAAGCTATTAGTAGCTATTACTAATCTTACCTAGCTATATAGAAGAAGGAGAAAACCGCTGATTATATAGAAGTAGCTAAGCCTATTTCCCTAATTTATCCTACCAAGGGTAAATAATAATGCCGAGGTCTAATAGAAATACTAAAATAAGGGCTTACCTAAATAGGAATGCTGTTACTAAATAAGGAATATAATTTACTGAATGCCGAAATTAATATGCCGTATTAGGAATGCCGAAATTAAGATTACCATATTTAGATAGCCAAGCCAATAGTAGTAGGGGCTAGAACACGGTCCAGATTTGCGCCACCAATAATACTTAGAAATCCAGGAAAAAATTAGGTAATTAATTACCAAAAAGGGGCTAAATAGGGGTAAAAGGAAATTGCGCATATACATATTAATTATGTAATGTATAGCGCTTATGCATAGAGCTTGTTGGAATTTGGTTCCTGCCGATAGCTAAGCCCCATTGGGTGGTACAGGCCCTGGATCCGAATGTGCCGGGCATAAGCGCTATGCATAAGCGCTATGCATTGCATAATTAATATGCATATGCGCAATTTCCTTTTACCCCTATTTAGCCCCATTTTCGGTAATTAATTACCTAATTTTTTCCTGGATTTCTAAGTATTATTGGTGGCGCAAATCTGGACCGTGTTCTAGCCCCTACCACTAT
>KI911129.1:842284-853642 GCA_000482085.2 Cladonia metacorallifera KoLRI002260
AAATCTAGACTATGTTCTAGCCCCTACCACTATTAGCTTAGCTATCCAAATGTAGCCATATTAATTTCGGCATTCCTAATACGGCATATTAATTTCGGCATTTAGGAAATTACACTCCTTATTTGGCAACGGCATTCCTATTTAGGTAAGCCCTTATTTCAGTATTTCTATCAGACCTCGGCATCTCGGCAAGATGGATTAGGGAAAAGGGCTTGGCTATTTCTATATAATCAGCGGTTTTCTCCTCCTTCTATATAGCTAAGCAAGATTAGCAATAGCTTACTAATATATTCTATCTTCTTCGCTCTACTAATCAGATCCCGCTTAGTAAGCAGGCCCCTATTTTCAACAAATATAAATAGCTTTCTATAACTAAAAGAGGGATTTAATATAGATAAAACATTAGTTAAAGCTTAAAAACTTAAGAAAGTTTATAATAAGCTAATAAAAATTATTAAGGCTTTAAATAAAAAAGTTAGGTTATAAATTAATAAGAATTAAAAAAATAGTCCTTAGCTAAAGAAGAGAGATAAAATATATCTCTTAACTAAGAATTTAAAAAATAAAAAGACTAAGTAAGAAATTAGACTATATAAAGATTAGACTATTTTTAATTAAAAAAGAATAAAAACTAATTAACTATAAGTTAAATTTATTAAGGGACTTTAAATAATATTTTATCTTCTATATATTACTCTTAGAATTAGTAGACTTTAATATACCCTTATAATAAAACTTCTAGTATAAAATAGAGGAAGAAGATAAATATAAAATTAAAAGAATTCTAAATTAATATAGTTAGAAATACTTTATTAAGTAAAAAGAATATAATAATACTAAAAATATATAAGAACTACTTAAGAACCTTAAGAACTACTAGGACCTTCTATAATAATTTTAATAGGAATAAAAGAAGATTAATTAAAACTTAAAAAAATCTTAAATACTTTAAAACTAAGATTAAAGAGAAGATTATTAATAATACTAGCTACCTCATCAGCCTCTAGCTCTTTTATATTCTATAATTTATAATAAACTAGTTCCTCCTCTTATTTCTTTAAATTATTAGCTTTTATATAGAGCCTTAATTAATATATAACTAGCTTTTAAATCTAGGTTACTACTTAATAAGTAGCCTCTAACTTTTTATATCTCTTCTTATAAATATAACAAAGCTTAGCCTTAGAAAAGATAAGCTTATAAGATAAACTACTTTTAGAATACTTAGTATAAAAATCTAAGTTTAAGCTAATTTTATATTCCTTATTATAACAGATATAACTATTATAATAATATATAATCTTATTAAAATAGGTACTCTCTAAGATATACCTTTAATAAAGGATAAATTTTAATAAGAGGTTAGTAGCATACTATAGTATAAAGAATAGATAATTATCTTTAAGATAAAAATATTAAAAGAAAAGAGATAATATTAGAACTTAATATATATAATATAGTAAATACTTTATAAGTATATATCCTAAAATAAGCTTAGCACTAAGTTATATAAGGGTTTAAATAATTTAAGGTTTAAAATATTTAAACTAAAAAAATCTAAATAAATTATTAAATAAATTATTTAAACTATAAGGAGTTTAAATAGTTTATAGATTAAATTTATTAAATTAAATAATCTTAATAGACTTTCTTATATTTATATAGTTAAGGCTCTTGTTTATCTTAAATAAAGCTTCTTATATTTAACTTTACTAATAAATTAATATAGCTACTATAGTATAAAAGGTCTACTCCTTATCTATATAAGTAGTTAGTAATATTATATAACTAGCTTACCTATATAATAAGGAGGTTTAACTCTAGTTATTAGTAAGCAACTAAGGGAAGTATAAGTATATAATATTAGGGTTAATTATTTATTAACTATAAACTACTCTTAATTATATAAGTTAAATATAAGGAAACTAAATTAAAGGAAGAAAGCCTTTTTTCTTATATTTAATATTTACCTACGCTAAGTACTAGTAATATTTAGGATTATATTCTAACTAATATAATTACTAGTAGTATAGTTAATTATTCCTTAATTAATATAATTATTTATAATATCTATTACGTGATCCTAATTATAGCTTATAATAAGATATAATTATATATTAGGTAATTCTTAGACTACCTTATTATCCTAAAGGACTTATAATACTATCCCCCTATTTAAAGAATCTTTATCTTAAAGAGACTTAGGTCCTTTAATATCTCTATCCCTCCTATCTTTATATTAAAAGTAAGGAGACTATCTATTAAAGAATATTAAGCTTATCTAATACTTAGTTTTAAGATAGCTAATCTATTCTATTATTAATATATTTATTATAAGGAGCGTAAGCTTTCTTATAAGATTAATAATAAAGCTAACTAGTATTTAAAATATATTTAGAGTATAAATAACTATTCCCTAGCTTCCTTAAATATTTCTTAATAGAAATAGTTATAAGACTACTTAGAACTTCTAAAATATAAATATAAAGAGGCTTTAGCTAAAGTATATTAAACCTATACTAAAATAGAGTTGATCTATATAGTATAAAATAAGATAGTAAAGTAAGAGTTAAAAAATATAAAATTATAAAAAAAGGAGAGAGTAGCTATAAAGCTCCTTAAGGCTTTAATAATTAAGTCTTCTTCTACTACTATTAATATCTTTAAGTAGCCTTCTAAATAAGACTAGTTATCTATAGATTTTATACTTAAAACTTTATAACCTTCTTAAGGTAATTAAGTACTAAAGATAATTCCTATATACTTTTTAAAGTTATTATAGTTTAACTACTTAACTAAATATCTTATCTTCTTATTAACTTTCTAATAATCTAGGATTTTCTTAATGTTGTATTCCTTATTATCTTAATTAAGGAGTAATAGGGCTATTTATAGAAATATCTTAAAGCTTATTTTTTCTAGTAAGGATATATAAAATATATTATACTTCTTTATTAGCTCTAGTAGATTTAAAATATAATTTATATCCCCTTTATATTCTTTAACTAAGAATAGGCTAAGCTTTATATAGTTAAGCTTATTATTAAGCTTATTAGTTTTAAAATTCCTATAAAGAAGATATATTTTATCCTCTTTAGAAATATTTAGACCTTTTAAGTATTTTTAATTATAATATATTACTAAGTAGGTGCTTAGGAATTATAAGTTTTTCTATAATTTTTAATAATTTTTATTTATATTCTAGGTTATAATAATAGTTTTTTATACTTTTAGTTTAATCCTCTTTAGTAATAATATTATTTAGGGCTTAAAACTATAGTTTACCTAAAATAGTATTATTTTAATAGAATTTAATAAAGACTTATTATATATTAATTATATTAAGGGTAGATAGTTTACTTAATTATTCTATTAATAATTAATATAATATTAAAGATATTATTTTAAAACTTAGTTTATTCTTTCTATTTAATTATTTATCTATAAATAGAATACTATACTTATTTTTAACTTTATTTTTATTATATCTATTAATAATCTTTAAAACTTAGAGGTAAAGAGTTTATTCTTATTTAAAACTATCTTTTTTAAGATCTTATAGTTAGCTACTATAATTTTTAAAAATATATAGATAAGATTTTCTACTTTAGAAACTTTTTTATATAGTATAAAGTATATCTATTTTATTAATTAGTTATTAATTACTAGTATAGTATTATATATTACGCCTATTAATTATTCTCTTAACTTTAAGAGTTTAATAATAAAATCTTATATTATACTTTTCTATAATTCTTTAAGAAATACTAGTAATCTTATTTCTCTATAAGGCTTATATTACATATATTTTATTCTAATATAAATATTATATTAAATAATATAGTCTTTAATATATTTTTATATTCTTAGGAAATAAAAGTTTTAAAATATCTTTTCTAAAGTTTTTTCTATTCTTTAATAATCTCTTAAGGACTTATTTTTATAGTATATCTTAAAGATTTCTCCTTAAACTCTTATAAAGATATAAATTTATTTTTAGAAGATTAATAAGCCTAATTTTATTTTCTTAAATAAGTTATAGTTATTAATATCTTTATAAATTTCTAATACTACTTTATCCTTTAATAAGTATTCTAATATAGTCTTAGTTAAATCTTTAATTTTAATAGTTATTATAATTACTACTTATAGTCCCTTTATATTAGGCTTAAATATTTTATTTTTATTTTATATTAATAATACTTTAGTACTCTATTAGATATTTATTATATAGTTAACTCTTCTATTAAATATATTTATAGTATTATTCTTACTACCCTTAATATAATTAATCTTAAAATTAAATATTAATAACTTTTTATATTATTAAGCTAGATATCTATTTAGCTCCTTTATAATTAAGAAGTATATTAAATTTTTATAATTTAATAAGATTTAAATTTAGTACTTAGTTCCTTCTAGATAATATCTCTATATATAAAATATATTTATAATAGTAAGTAGCTTCTTATTATATATTAAATATTTAATTTTAATATCTAATAATTTTTTATTATAGAAAGCTATAGGGTACTAATATTATCTACCCCTCTTTATAATATTATTATTAATAATTCTATTTTAACTTATTACTACTTTAAGTACTTTATTAAAGGTATTAATATATACTTTAATTAGTAGCTCTAAATTAAACTAATATAATATAGGACTAATTATAAATTATTTTTATAACTTTCTAAATAAGGCCTCTATATTATTTATTTATATAAATAGTATTTTATTATAGGTTAAGTTTATAAGTAGTATAATAATCTTTAAATAATCTTAAATAAACCTTTAATAAAAATTTATAAAATTAAGAAATAATTATATCTTCTTTTTATTTATAGGTATAGGCTACTTAATTATATTCTTTATTTTATTAGGATCTATCTTAATCCCCTTATTAGATATAATAAATCTAAGAAACTTTACTTATTTTTAGTAGAAATTATGTTATGGGCATAGAAGGTAGATGGGTAGTACATAGGTAATATAAGATGCTAGTAAATAATATTAAGTACCTTCCTAGTATATATATAAATTAGTACTACTTTTATATATAATCCTATATATAGGTAGATAGAAATATTATCTATTTTCTACCTACTTAATTTTAATTATAATAATAGTAGTAATAGCTGCTATAGCTAAACTAATATATATAGATATTAATTAATTACTCTATATATACTACGCCGTTATTATGATACTAATTTAATTAGTCCTCTACTTTATATTATCTTTAAAATCTTTAAAGACCTTAGATATTTTTATATTAGTCTCTATATCTTTTTAGCCTACTATAATATATTATAGTCTAAAAGAAGAGAAAATAATTTATATTTTATACTTATATTAAGCTTAACTACTCTATAGTATTATTTAGCTTTTTTTTAAAGATTTTACTTTTTATCTTATTTCTAGGTTCTAACTTATTCTATCTTAAAGAGTTAGAAGAAATAGAGTGCTTTAATTACTAAGTATCTTAACTATAATTAAAGAAAGTACCTCCTATATTTTTTAAGAATATTATATTCTTATCTTACCTTTAAAAACTTCTTTAAGTTATTAATAAATTATTTATTATTCTTTACTTTAGTTATTACTATACTATCTTAATAAAGATTATATTATTATAGTTAAAAACTACTAAATTAGCTTTCTTAGCCTCTATACCCTTATAAGATCTCTCCTTAAAGGCGGTTTTAGAGGCCTATTAAATTTAGGTATTTTTTAATATTATAAACCTTAATTCTTATCTAGTTTTAGAGAGACTTTACTTAGCTATTTAAGATATTATTATAGTTTATCCCCTATTAAAGGGTACCTACCTATAGGGACTTTTTAGGAAGACTTAAGTAATTTCTATAGTATCTAGAAAGAATTTTATTAATAATAAAACTTAATTTTAGGTAGTCTAGAACCTAACTTAGATACTAGATAAACTAATATTATAAAAAGATTTAAAGATATTTAAAACCCTTATTTAACTTCTTATTATTACGCCTTTAATAAGTAGCTCTTTAAATAAGGTATTTTATAAAGTTAATATCTTAAATTAACTATCTTAACCTTCTTAAATATAATCCTAAATAACTAAAGAGGTTTCTTATAATATAGTAAAGGCTTACTTAAGTAGATAACTAACTCTAATAAATAATATTAATTTAAAGTAAGTTATCTTAAACGCTATCTTTTACTTTTTATAAGAAAACTAACTCTTAGTAGGTTTATAAGGGCTATAAGGACTTCTTAGAGACTAAGGACCTTCTAAGAAGGCTAATCTAAATAATAGCCTTAATACTCTTAGATTTAATCCTAGAGATATTAGATTCTTTAATCTATTTTATAATAATAAATCCTCTAATACTACTCCTAGAATAGAATATATTAAGAAGAAAACCTTTTTCTAAGATATTATTATATTTATTAATAGAATTAAAGATATCTCGCGTACCTAAGGGGTAGAGTTTATTTATAGTAACCTATAGCTATACCTTTATAATAAGGCCTTAGAGTAGTATATCTTATAACTTACTAAAAATAAGAAAAGACTTTTAACCTATAGATAAAATCTAGATAAATAAAAGACTATTTTAATAAAATATTTTAGGCCTCTTAAAAATATTAGGATAACTTAGTTACTAAAGGAGAAATATATTATAAATAATACCCTTTAATATAGGGAACTATAAGAGTATATTATAGTAATTATATATGCTATAAAAGTTATAAAACTTAAGATAGTATATAACTAGCTAAATATTATATAGAATAGCTTAGATATTAAATTCTAATNCTATATAATAAGGAGGTTTAACTCTAGTTATTAGTAAGCAACTAAGGGAAGTATAAGTATATAATATTAGGGTTAATTATTTATTAACTATAAACTACTCTTAATTATATAAGTTAAATATAAGGAAACTAAATTAAAGGAAGAAAGCCTTTTTTCTTATATTTAATATTTACCTACGCTAAGTACTAGTAATATTTAGGATTATATTCTAACTAATATAATTACTAGTAGTATAGTTAATTATTCCTTAATTAATATAATTATTTATAATATCTATTACGTGATCCTAATTATAGCTTATAATAAGATATAATTATATATTAGGTAATTCTTAGACTACCTTATTATCCTAAAGGACTTATAATACTATCCCCCTATTTAAAGAATCTTTATCTTAAAGAGACTTAGGTCCTTTAATATCTCTATCCCTCCTATCTTTATATTAAAAGTAAGGAGACTATCTATTAAAGAATATTAAGCTTATCTAATACTTAGTTTTAAGATAGCTAATCTATTCTATTATTAATATATTTATTATAAGGAGCGTAAGCTTTCTTATAAGATTAATAATAAAGCTAACTAGTATTTAAAATATATTTAGAGTATAAATAACTATTCCCTAGCTTCCTTAAATATTTCTTAATAGAAATAGTTATAAGACTACTTAGAACTTCTAAAATATAAATATAAAGAGGCTTTAGCTAAAGTATATTAAACCTATACTAAAATAGAGTTGATCTATATAGTATAAAATAAGATAGTAAAGTAAGAGTTAAAAAATATAAAATTATAAAAAAAGGAGAGAGTAGCTATAAAGCTCCTTAAGGCTTTAATAATTAAGTCTTCTTCTACTACTATTAATATCTTTAAGTAGCCTTCTAAATAAGACTAGTTATCTATAGATTTTATACTTAAAACTTTATAACCTTCTTAAGGTAATTAAGTACTAAAGATAATTCCTATATACTTTTTAAAGTTATTATAGTTTAACTACTTAACTAAATATCTTATCTTCTTATTAACTTTCTAATAATCTAGGATTTTCTTAATGTTGTATTCCTTATTATCTTAATTAAGGAGTAATAGGGCTATTTATAGAAATATCTTAAAGCTTATTTTTTCTAGTAAGGATATATAAAATATATTATACTTCTTTATTAGCTCTAGTAGATTTAAAATATAATTTATATCCCCTTTATATTCTTTAACTAAGAATAGGCTAAGCTTTATATAGTTAAGCTTATTATTAAGCTTATTAGTTTTAAAATTCCTATAAAGAAGATATATTTTATCCTCTTTAGAAATATTTAGACCTTTTAAGTATTTTTAATTATAATATATTACTAAGTAGGTGCTTAGGAATTATAAGTTTTTCTATAATTTTTAATAATTTTTATTTATATTCTAGGTTATAATAATAGTTTTTTATACTTTTAGTTTAATCCTCTTTAGTAATAATATTATTTAGGGCTTAAAACTATAGTTTACCTAAAATAGTATTATTTTAATAGAATTTAATAAAGACTTATTATATATTAATTATATTAAGGGTAGATAGTTTACTTAATTATTCTATTAATAATTAATATAATATTAAAGATATTATTTTAAAACTTAGTTTATTCTTTCTATTTAATTATTTATCTATAAATAGAATACTATACTTATTTTTAACTTTATTTTTATTATATCTATTAATAATCTTTAAAACTTAGAGGTAAAGAGTTTATTCTTATTTAAAACTATCTTTTTTAAGATCTTATAGTTAGCTACTATAATTTTTAAAAATATATAGATAAGATTTTCTACTTTAGAAACTTTTTTATATAGTATAAAGTATATCTATTTTATTAATTAGTTATTAATTACTAGTATAGTATTATATATTACGCCTATTAATTATTCTCTTAACTTTAAGAGTTTAATAATAAAATCTTATATTATACTTTTCTATAATTCTTTAAGAAATACTAGTAATCTTATTTCTCTATAAGGCTTATATTACATATATTTTATTCTAATATAAATATTATATTAAATAATATAGTCTTTAATATATTTTTATATTCTTAGGAAATAAAAGTTTTAAAATATCTTTTCTAAAGTTTTTTCTATTCTTTAATAATCTCTTAAGGACTTATTTTTATAGTATATCTTAAAGATTTCTCCTTAAACTCTTATAAAGATATAAATTTATTTTTAGAAGATTAATAAGCCTAATTTTATTTTCTTAAATAAGTTATAGTTATTAATATCTTTATAAATTTCTAATACTACTTTATCCTTTAATAAGTATTCTAATATAGTCTTAGTTAAATCTTTAATTTTAATAGTTATTATAATTACTACTTATAGTCCCTTTATATTAGGCTTAAATATTTTATTTTTATTTTATATTAATAATACTTTAGTACTCTATTAGATATTTATTATATAGTTAACTCTTCTATTAAATATATTTATAGTATTATTCTTACTACCCTTAATATAATTAATCTTAAAATTAAATATTAATAACTTTTTATATTATTAAGCTAGATATCTATTTAGCTCCTTTATAATTAAGAAGTATATTAAATTTTTATAATTTAATAAGATTTAAATTTAGTACTTAGTTCCTTCTAGATAATATCTCTATATATAAAATATATTTATAATAGTAAGTAGCTTCTTATTATATATTAAATATTTAATTTTAATATCTAATAATTTTTTATTATAGAAAGCTATAGGGTACTAATATTATCTACCCCTCTTTATAATATTATTATTAATAATTCTATTTTAACTTATTACTACTTTAAGTACTTTATTAAAGGTATTAATATATACTTTAATTAGTAGCTCTAAATTAAACTAATATAATATAGGACTAATTATAAATTATTTTTATAACTTTCTAAATAAGGCCTCTATATTATTTATTTATATAAATAGTATTTTATTATAGGTTAAGTTTATAAGTAGTATAATAATCTTTAAATAATCTTAAATAAACCTTTAATAAAAATTTATAAAATTAAGAAATAATTATATCTTCTTTTTATTTATAGGTATAGGCTACTTAATTATATTCTTTATTTTATTAGGATCTATCTTAATCCCCTTATTAGATATAATAAATCTAAGAAACTTTACTTATTTTTAGTAGAAATTATGTTATGGGCATAGAAGGTAGATGGGTAGTACATAGGTAATATAAGATGCTAGTAAATAATATTAAGTACCTTCCTAGTATATATATAAATTAGTACTACTTTTATATATAATCCTATATATAGGTAGATAGAAATATTATCTATTTTCTACCTACTTAATTTTAATTATAATAATAGTAGTAATAGCTGCTATAGCTAAACTAATATATATAGATATTAATTAATTACTCTATATATACTACGCCGTTATTATGATACTAATTTAATTAGTCCTCTACTTTATATTATCTTTAAAATCTTTAAAGACCTTAGATATTTTTATATTAGTCTCTATATCTTTTTAGCCTACTATAATATATTATAGTCTAAAAGAAGAGAAAATAATTTATATTTTATACTTATATTAAGCTTAACTACTCTATAGTATTATTTAGCTTTTTTTTAAAGATTTTACTTTTTATCTTATTTCTAGGTTCTAACTTATTCTATCTTAAAGAGTTAGAAGAAATAGAGTGCTTTAATTACTAAGTATCTTAACTATAATTAAAGAAAGTACCTCCTATATTTTTTAAGAATATTATATTCTTATCTTACCTTTAAAAACTTCTTTAAGTTATTAATAAATTATTTATTATTCTTTACTTTAGTTATTACTATACTATCTTAATAAAGATTATATTATTATAGTTAAAAACTACTAAATTAGCTTTCTTAGCCTCTATACCCTTATAAGATCTCTCCTTAAAGGCGGTTTTAGAGGCCTATTAAATTTAGGTATTTTTTAATATTATAAACCTTAATTCTTATCTAGTTTTAGAGAGACTTTACTTAGCTATTTAAGATATTATTATAGTTTATCCCCTATTAAAGGGTACCTACCTATAGGGACTTTTTAGGAAGACTTAAGTAATTTCTATAGTATCTAGAAAGAATTTTATTAATAATAAAACTTAATTTTAGGTAGTCTAGAACCTAACTTAGATACTAGATAAACTAATATTATAAAAAGATTTAAAGATATTTAAAACCCTTATTTAACTTCTTATTATTACGCCTTTAATAAGTAGCTCTTTAAATAAGGTATTTTATAAAGTTAATATCTTAAATTAACTATCTTAACCTTCTTAAATATAATCCTAAATAACTAAAGAGGTTTCTTATAATATAGTAAAGGCTTACTTAAGTAGATAACTAACTCTAATAAATAATATTAATTTAAAGTAAGTTATCTTAAACGCTATCTTTTACTTTTTATAAGAAAACTAACTCTTAGTAGGTTTATAAGGGCTATAAGGACTTCTTAGAGACTAAGGACCTTCTAAGAAGGCTAATCTAAATAATAGCCTTAATACTCTTAGATTTAATCCTAGAGATATTAGATTCTTTAATCTATTTTAT
>KI911129.1:862497-891676 GCA_000482085.2 Cladonia metacorallifera KoLRI002260
ATAAACTTATAATTATTAATTATAGAGGTTAAGAGGAATTATCTATTACTCTTATAAGTTTTAAGGGATCTTCTTCTTATATTTAATATTAAATAAATACCCTCTTAAGACTACTCTACGCCTTTATAAGGGTATTTATAGATAATATTATTATCTTTAACTAAATATTAGAAGAGTATATTAAGTATTTAAAAGAACTATTTAAACTACTTAGATTAAAATATATTTCTTTAGCCCTTATAAAATTATATTTAAGCTATCTATTTATAATACTATTAGGATAGTATATTAATAATTTAGGTATATCTACTACTAAGGAAAAGATTTTTATTATTACAACGTTAAAATTCCTAATTATACTTAGGGAATTAAAGATATTCCTAGGCTTAACTAGGTAGTTATATATATTAATACCTTAATATATATAAAAAGTCTAACCCCTATAGGATAGAAAGACTTATCTTATAAAAAAAATACTTATATCTATACTATTATTACTATTATGCGGAGAAACGCCTATATCCTTAGTTTATATAGAATCCTATATATCTCATATAGGTTTATATACCTATACAGTTTCTATAATAAAATCTACTAAATTATATACGCCTTCTATAGGCCGTGTTATTAGTGTATCTACCTAAAAATTATCTTAGAAATTATTTATTATACCTATTAAATAGCTCTTAGGCCCGTTTTAAAAGAAACTTTTAAGTAGACTCTATTATAAGCTTATAAAGAAAGAATTATAGGTATTCTATAATATTAAAGAGGTATTTAAATTACTAACTTTTCTTATATACTTTAACTAATAGTAGTAACTCTTTATTAACCTTAATACCTTAAAGGTCTAGGGCTTCACTACTATAATTTATTATAGGTTAAATAAGAAAGATATAAAAAAAAATACTATCTAGCCTATAATATTCCTTAGTTAAAATATTAATAGTACTAAATAAAATTATTAGCTAACTAAATTAGAAGTGGTAGGAATTATTTAGGTTATTAAGAGAATACATTATATAATAGACTCTATTAAGAGGTCCCTAATAATTATATTTACTAACTATTTAGTAGTAATATTAATCTCTAAATAGATCTTACTCTTAACCTCCTCTACTAATAAATTAAACTTATATTTAGTTTAAGTGTTATAATATCTCTCCGCTTTTAATTTATTAATTTAATATAAGCTAGGTGTAATAAATATTATTCTAGATATACTTTCGTGTCTCTAAATAAATCTCTTATTAGCTAAGAAAGTAGAAATTCTTAATTATTTATATAATAATATAACTTCCCTTAACTCTACTAAGAGGAATACCTTTCTCCTAGAGACTTTTATATATTATAATATATTAGTTAAGATAAAGGATAAGTTTAAGTAATATCTAACTAAAACCTATATAAAAGATAAATATTAGAAGTAGATACTTAATATTCTTAAAAATAATAAAGAAAACCTTTTAGAGGGGTTTTATTTTTAATTAAAAGATAAACTAATCTACCTTATTAGAGAGTAAGAAAGGGAACGCCTTTATATTCCTAAGATATTATAGTATAAGGTCTTTAAGATTACTTATAATAATAACTTTTATAAAGGTTATTATAAAATATATAATTATATTTTACTATCTATATTTATTAAGAACCTCTCTAAGTATCTTTATACTTATATTAAGTATTATCTAAGTTATAATCTAAATTAAATAAGAAGATACTCTATATATAGTGAACTATATCTAATTATTATACTATCTATCCCTTTCTATACTATAGCTATCGACTTTATTATAGTACTCCTAAGTTATAATAATCTTAATTCCTTAATAATAGTAACCTATAAATTTAGTAAAAGAAATTTATTAATTTTAGAAGCTAAGGATTAAAATATTATTTAATAAATAAATTTCTTTTTAGCTAATCTTATTAGATATAATTAGGGCGTACCTAATACTATTATTAGTAATAGAGATATAAAGTTTATAAGATTATTCTAATATAAAATATTTAATAAAATAGATATTAATCTCCTTATAGCTATAGTATAGTACCTCTAAACTAATAATTAATTTAAAAGGACTAACTAAATTATAGAGATAGCGCTTAGATTCTTTCTCTTTATAAGAGAGAATAACTAAATATTAGTACTTTTATATTTATAGAGTTTACTTAATAATATTATTTATTCTACTAGATCCTTACTTAATAATTTAATATATAGTTTTTATATTAGAGAAGGCCTTAATCTCTTAATAAAATTAAATATTAATCTAAAAGACTTAGATCGCCTATGCTATATTAAATAATTAGAGGTATAAGATATAATAGTATTTATTAATATTACTACTAAAACTTAATATAATAAGATATATAAAATATTATGCCTTTATAAGGGATTATTAGTATTTCTATATCTATATTATAGATATAAAATACTTAGTGTATACTATAAATATTCTAACTAGCATATTAGACTATTTAAGATTTTAAAGAAAATTAAAAAGCTAGCCTACTATCTAAAGCTCCTACTAAATATAATAATATACCCTATTATATTAGTTATATAATTAGAGCTTATTTTAATAAGAGAAGATTTATATTATTAACTACTACTATTATCTAGCCTAATTAAAGAGGATAACCTAAACCTTATTAATCTATTATATAAAATAGAATACTTTCTTAATAAAGATAGTAAAAGGTACTTAATTAAGTAGAAAAATTATAATAATAAGTATAACTTATAGTACCCTCTATATACCCTTAATAATATATAAGAATTTATAGAAAAGTTTTAAAATTATTATTTAACTTACTATTATATAATAGCGCTTAAGTATTATACTATCTTTATTAATATTATCTTAGTAGTAAATACTACTCTATTTAATATTATTATAATAGTAATATCTTTTACTATATTCTCTATAGCTCCTTTAATAGCTTTATTAGCTATTTTTACTATAGCTATAACTATAGCTGGCGGGGCTATAATTATTATAGTACCCTTACCACCCTATTATAGCTACGGCCGCCTTAGGAAGGGTAGAAACTAAATTTTACAAAATATTCTATTATAAGGATATAATATTTTTCTCTTTTTTAGCGGCACTATTATAGGTATAGAAGGTAGATAGGTAGTATATAGGTAATATAGGATACTAATAAATAATACTAAGTACCTTCCTAGTACATATATAAATTAGTACCACTTTTATATATAATCCTACACGTAGGCAGATAGAAATATCATCCATCTTCTACCCACTCAATTTTAACCATAACAAATTATATTTAGATATTTTTAATTATAAACTTATTTAATTAAGTTTTTATAGTATCTTCTATATATACTTAATATATTCCTTAAAAATATCTAAGTATATAAGTATATTATTAATATATACTAAGATAAACTTATCTTAGTATTTCTTTAGAATATTATTAATAAAAGTTTAAAATATAGCTAAGGTATTAATTAATCTAAATAATATTATTAGGTATTTATATAGGCCTTACCTAGTATAAAATATTATCTTTTATTTATCCCCTTCCTTTATTCTTATTTAATTAAAGGTGTTAGAAATATTAAACTTAGTAAATTATTTTTTCTTTTAAAGCTTATCCTAAAGCTCCCTAATTAAGGGTAGAGGATAGCTATTTTTAATAGTAATTTTATTAAATATTCTATAATTTATATATAATCTTAGCTTACTATTAGATTTTAGTATAAATAGGATAGGATAGCTTATAGAAGATTAGGATTTTTAAATAAACTCTTTTTATTTATTTTCTTTAATATATTCTACTAAGGTGACTACCTTATTTTAAGATAGTAGATATATAGGCTTCTTTATAAGTTATTTTTTAGGAATTAACTTTTTTTTATAGTTTTATAGTTAGTACTTAAAAAGGGCCTTATTAAAGTTCTCTTTCTTAAATAAGATACTATATTCTACGTATTTACTAGATAGTTTAGCAATTATAAGCTTATTTATAAGTCTTATTTAACTCTATAGTACTATAATATTTTCTTTTTTAAAATTATCCTTTATTTCCTCTTTTATTTAAGTAATAATATAAAGAGGTTTAGATTTTTTAATTAGAGTAACCTTATTTATATAACTATCTATAAATATTAATATTAATATATTTTATTTTATTTAAGGATTTGCTTTTTAAATTTAATAGATTCTAAGGGTAATATTATCTATTTCTCTTAGTACTAAGTTAAAAGAGTATTTCTTATTTTTTTATTCTATTCTTAAGTTAATTATTTTAGTATAGCTATTAACTATTCTAATCTAAGTATAGTTAAAGTTTATAAGTATATATAATTTATATTTTATTATAAGTAACCTTAGATATTTTATTATATTAAATTTAATTAAATCTTTATTTAATCTATTATTAATTATAATCTTAACTAGATTTCTATTAATCTTAGTTTAAAATCTAAATTAGGGGTCCTTTCTTAATTTAGTTACAGCGACTTATTTAGTCTTAAGATAAGTTTTATTATATAGCCTTTTTATTAGAGGACCTTTTAGTTTTTTAAAATCTCCTTATTCCTAAGCTTAACTAGCTCTAGGAGGAGGTTCTAAAATATAAATAGTAGGATTAGTTCTTTATATATAAGTAGGCTTAAAAAAAATTTTTATTATAAGTTATACCCTTTTTCTTAGTTTTTATAGGATTAATTATTTATCTAAGAGTAAGGCTCTACTATCTTAGAAAAACTTTATTTCCTTTAGAATTTTAATATAGACTATTAATAGAGTATTATATAATTCTTTTTATAAGATCTCTTTAATTCTTTTTATTATTAGTTTCTTAATTACTTTAAGTCTATTAATATCCTCTTTTAATAAGTTCTTTACTACTATTTTAAAAACCTTTTTAAAGCTATATAAAAGAGTAAGAGTTTTAATCTTATTTACTAATATTTTTTTTATAGGGGTTAAGGATTTAACTATTATATTTATTAGTATTTCTTATAAGATCGCTTAGATATATTCTTCTATTTTAAATAAGAGATTATTAAGATCTATTACTTATTTTTTTATATATGCTAAGTATTAATAATAGGTTATTATTAATTCTTTTTTAACTTCTATATTAATTTAATATAAATCTCTTAGATTACTTAGGGACTTTTTATTAAAAGATTTCTTTTCATAGATAATTCCTTTATTACTAGAGTTAAGGTAGTTATATTTAAGATTTAATAACTTTAGGGCCTTACTATTAACTATAGCTATTTATTAATAAAGGGTTTTAAGATATTATCCCTATCCTTACTTCTTACTTAAATAAGTAGTATACTAGTTATTATAGTAGACTATTTATAATATATTATTATAATTTACCTCCTTTTTTTCTATTAAGACTATCTCTTTATTAAGTTTATTAGGGCGATTCCTTATAGCTATAGTTTAATATTCTAATATAAGGTACTTATTTTTATAATGTCTCTTCTTATAATATTTATAATATTTAATTTTAAATAAGTCTTTTTCTTTCTTTTTTCTCTTTTTTAATTTTTTTAAGTATTTAGTAGCTATTACTAAAATATTCTCTCTTATAGATTTTTTAGTAGGAAGAGAAGTTTTCTTTTTTTATCTCTATTTATATAAATAGTTATTAATTATATAAGCTCTAAAAAAGAGTGCTATTAAGTTTAGTAAATTATTAGATTATATTAACTTATTTTTAACTTCTTATTTAAAACCTTTTTAATAATATGTTATATAGGTAGAGTTAGATTACTTTAACTAGTAGAAGATTCTCTAGAACTTAATAATATATTCTATAGCTAATCCCTTTTATCTTAAATTTATTAATTATTTTTTTAACTTTTTTATCTTAGTTATATCCTTAAAATAGAACCTTAATAGTCTTTAAATATAATTTTTATTTATTAGGAACTTTAATAATTTATTTTCTATTATATTAATATTCTAAAGCTATATATATTCCTTTAATTAAGATTTAAGGGCATCTACTATATTTCTCTTTAAGTATAATAATAAAAAATATTCCTTATCTTTACTATTATAAAGGAGCTAGTATAAAACGCTATATAAAGATTAACTCCTCTTAAAAAGATATTTAATATTCCCTTCTTTTTAAAGAACCTTTATAGTATTAGTATTTTTATTTTATTTTTATCTACTATTATTCCCTCTTTAGGAATAAGGGTAATATTATTAGCTTAACGCTTTTTTTTAAGCTAGATAGTTAGTTATTAATTATAGAGCCTAAAATACTTATACTATAGAGTTAGGTATTTAAAGTATAATAAGGAAGTTTAACTCTAGTTATTAATAAATAACTAAGAGAAGTATAAGTATATAATATTAGAGTTAATTATTTATTAATTATAAACTATTCTTAATTATATAAGTTAAATATAAGGAAACTAAACTAAAGAGAGGAAGCCCTTCTTATATTTAATATTTATTTACGCTAAGTACTAGTAATATCTAGGATTATATTCTAACTAATATAATTACTAGTGATATAGTTAATTATTCCTTAATTAATATAATTATTTGTGATATCTATCACGTGATCCTGATTATGGCTCGTGACAGGATATACTTGTATATTAGGTAGTTCTCAGACTACCCCGCTATCCTAGAGGACCCGTAACAACCTACTTTTATACCCTTTAACCTTTAATTACTTATCTTTAGAAGAACCTACAACGTTAGTTTATAATACTATTCTAATTTTTTTAAGAGGCCTAAAATATTTTATTAAAAAGATCTCCTATTTATCTAAGTTTTATTTATAAGTTAAAAGTCTTTTTTTACTTTTAATAAGCTATAAAGTATACTACTCTAAGACCTCTCTATAAAGATATAATTATAAGTTACTTTATATAAACTCTATCTCTTAAGTATATAAGATATTTTTAATTCTATTAATAAATACTATAATATTTTAAAAGAAAGTTTTTTTTCTAATATATTCTATTCTAAAAGTAGTATTAATAAATTTATTATTATAAAAAAAGTTAAAGAATCTAATATCCCTAAGATTAAATTAGGTATATAGAAGCTATTATTAGAGTTAGCCTCCCTAAGAGGTCCTAAATCCCTAGAGGGTCTAGGTAGCCTTAATAGGCCTAATAGAATTTAATTTTCTTATAAAAAATAAGAGATAGTATTAAAGATAACTTACTTTGAATTAATATTATTATTTAGAGTTTATTATTTACTTAAGTAAGCCTCTACTATATTATATAAAACCTCTTTAATTATTTAAGACTATGCCTAAAAAGGTTAGAATAGTAAATTAATAATAATAATTTTATAAAATACTTTATTTAAAAAACTATTTATTAAAGGTATAATAATAATAAGTTAAATAAGATTCTTAAATAACTTTAAATCTTTTTATAGTATTAATTTATTTAAAGCCTAAGTTAAATATTAAGCTACTTAAATTTTATTTAGTAATCTCTATAAATAAGTACCTTCTAATAAGAAATAATTATAATAATATTTTAAATAGCTAAATAAAGGTTCTTTAAAATTAGATTATAATAAGGGTTTTTAGTATCTAAAAATACTTAAAGCTAATAAACTTAAAAAACTATCTTTAGAAGAAAGTCTTATAAAGATAAGAAGGCTAAGGAAGTTAGTTTAGTAATTCTTAACTAAAAAAGTATAATATTTATTAAAATAATATAGTAATAATTAAAGTAAAGAGTAATAAATAACTTATTAATAACTTAAAAAAGTTTTTAAAGATAAGATAAGAAGTTTTAGTTCTTAAAAATAAAAGGTATCTTCTTAAACTATAATTAAATTACTAAGTAGCTAAAATATTTTATTTCTTCTAACTCCTTAAAAAAAAAAAAAAGTAAATAAATAAATAAAAAAAAAAAAAAATAAGGCCTAAATAATACTACTAAGCTATTAAAATATATAAAGATATAAAGTATAGATTTTCCTTCTTTTTTTAAAACTAAATTATATAATAGTATATTAAAATATAATAAAGACTAATATAAAAGTATCTAAAATCTTAATAAAGCCTTTTAAAATAGAGTTCTTAAATATCTAAATAAACTATAAACTAAAGAAGATATAGATTATGTAATGGAGATGTTTAAGTCTAGTTATTAGTAAGTAACTAAGGGAAGTATAAGTATTTAATATTTAGGTTAATTATTTATTAACTATAAACTACTCTTAATTATATAAGTTAAATATAAGGAAACTTAACTAAAAAGAAGAAGCCCTTCTTCTTATATCTATTATTCCTTAGTACTAAGTACTAAGGATATCCCTAATTATATTCTAACTAATATAATTACTAATAATATAATTAATTATTCCTTAATTAATATAATTACTTATAATATCTATTATGTGATTTTAATTACTCTTATAATAGGATTTATTTATATTCTAAGTACTTTTTATATTATTCTATTTTTTAAAGGACCTATAATACTATCCCTTTATTAAGGATTTCTTATTTTAAGAAAACTTTTTTTTAATACCTAGCTTTTTCTACTTTTATACTAGAAATAAAGTGACTTTCTACTAAAAAGTATTAAGCCTATTTAATATCTAGTTTTAGGATAGCTAGTTTATCTTATTATTAATATATCTATTATAAGGAATATAAACTTTTTTATAAGATTAATAATAAAGCTAACTAGTATTTTAAATATATATAGAGTATAAATAACTATTCCTTAGCTCTCTTAAATATTTTTTAATAGAAATAATTATAAAAGTACTTAAAACTCTTAAAATATAAGTATAGAGAGGCTTTAGCTAAAGTATATAAGATATATACTAAGATAAAGTCTATTTATATAGCATAAAGTAAGATAGTAAAGTAAGAGCTAGAGAATATTTTTTAATAAAAGGAGGATAAGAGAGTAGCTATAGAGCTTTTTAAGATTTTAATAATTAAATCTTTATCTATTACTACTAATACCTTTAAATAGCCTTTAGAGTAGGATTATTTACCTATAAATTTTATACTTAAAACTTTATAATCTTTTTAGGGTAATTAAGTATTAAAGATAACTTTTATATATTCTTTAAATTATTATAGTCTAACTATTTAACTAAGTACTTTATTTTTTTATTAACCTTTTAATAATTTAAGATTTTCTTAATATTATATTCTTTATTATTTTAATTAAGGAGTAATAGGGCTATTTATAATAATATCTTAAAGCTTACTTTCTTTAGTAATAATATATAAAATATATTATATTTCTTTATTAGTTTTAGTAGATCTAAAATATAATTTATATTCCCTTTATATTCCTTAACTAGGAATAGACTAAGCTTTATATAATTAAGCTTATTATTAAGCTTATTAGTTTTAAATTTCTTATAAAAAAGATATATCCTATCTCCTTTAAAAATGTTTAGACCCTTTAAGTATTTTTAATTATAATATATTACTAAGTAGGTACTTAGGAATTATAAGTTTTTTTATAATTCTTAATAAATCTTGCTTATATTCTAGGTTATAATAGTAGCTTTCTATATCTTTAGTTTAATCCTCTTTAGTAATAATATTATTTAGGGTTTAAAACTATAGTTTACCTAAAATAGTGTTATTCTAATAGGATTTAATAATAATCTATTATATATTAACTATACTAAAGGTAAGTAGTCTACCTAATTATCTTATTAGTAGTTAATATAGCACTAGAGATATTATTTTAAAACTTAATTTATTCTTTTTATTTAACTATCTATCTATAAGTAGAATAATATACTTATTTTTAACTTTATTCCTATTATATCTATTAATAATCTTTAAAATTTAGAGGTAAAGAGTTTATCCCTATCTAAAACTATTTTTTTTAGGATTTTATAGTTAGCTACTATAATCCTTAGAAATATATAAGTAAAGTCTTTTATTTTAAAAGCTTTTTTATATAGTATAAAGTATACCTATTTTATTAATTAGTTATTAATTATTAATATAGTATTATATATTATACCTATTAATTATTCCTTTAACTTTAGAAGTTTAATAATAAAATTTTATACTATACTTTTTTATAATCCTTTAAAGAATATTAGTAATCTTATTTTTTTATAAGGCTTATATTATATATATTTAATTCTAATATAGATATTATATTAAGTAATATAGTCCTTAATATATTTTTATATTCTTTTTTTATTCCATAATAACTATTAGGGGATTCTTTTTTATAGTAGATTTTAAAGATTTCTTCTTAAACTTTTATAAGGATATAAATCTATTCTTAGAAGATTAGTAGGCCTAATTTTATTTTCTTAAATAAATTATAGCTATTAATATTTTTATAAATTTCTAATATTATTTTATTCTTTAATAAATATTCTAGTATAGTTTTAGTTAGATTTTTAATTTTAATAGTTATTATAACTACTACTTATGGTCTCTTTATATTAGATTTAAATAATTTATTCTTATTTTATATTAATAATATTTTAGAATTTTATTAAATATCTACTATATAATTAGCTCTTTTATTAAGTATATTTATAATATTATTCTTACTACCCTTAATATAGTTAATTCTAAAATTAAATATTAATAACTCTTTATATTACTAAGCTAGATATTTATTTAGCTCTTTTATAATTAAGAAGTATATTAAGTTCTTATAATTTAATAAAACTTAAATTTAGTATTTAGTTCCTTTTAAATACTACTTCTATATATAAAATATATCTATAATAATAAGTAACTCTTTATTATATATTAAATATCTAGTTTTAGTTTTTAATAATTTTTTATTATAAAAAGCTATAAGGTGCTAGTATTATTTACCCCTCTTTATAATATTATTATTAGTAGTTTTATTTTAATTTATTACTATTTTAAGTACTTTATTAGAGGTATTAGTATATACTTTAATCTATAGTTCTAAATTAAATTAATATAATATAAGACTAATTATAAATTATCTTTATAACTTTCTAAATAAAGTCTTTATATTATTTATCTATATAAATAGTACTTTATTATAGGTTAAGCTTATAAGAAATACTATAGTTTTTAAATAATTTAGAAATAACTATATCTTCTTTTTATTTATAAGTATAAGCTACTTAACTATATTTTTTATCTTATTAAGATTTATTTTAATCCTTTTATTAGATATAATAAATCTAAGAAACTTAATTTATTTCTAATAGAAATTATATTTAGATATTTTTAATTATAAATTTATTTAGTTAAGTTTTTATAGTATCTTTTATATATGCTTAATATATTTCTTAAATATATTTAAGTATATAAGTATATTATTAATATATATTAAGATAAACTTATCTAGATATTTCTTTAAGATATTATTAATAAATGCCTAAAATATAGCTAAGGTATTAGTTAATTTAAATAATATTATTAAGTATTTATATAAGCCTTACTTAATATAAAATATTATCTTCTACTTATTCCCTTCTCTTATCCTTATTTAATTAAAGGTATTAAGAATATTAAATAATAAACTACTTCTTCTCTTAAAGTTTATCTTAGAGCTCCTTAATTAAGGGTAGAGGATAGCTATTTTTAATAGTAATTTTATTAAGTACTTTATAATTTATATATAATCTTAATTTATTATTTAATTTAGGTATAAATAGAATAGGGTACCCTACTAGAGATTAAGATTTTTAAATAAATTTTTTTTTTAAATATACTCTACTAAAGCAACTACTTTATCCTATAATAGTAGATATATAGGCTTTTTTATAGACTATTTTTTAGGAATTAACTTTATCTTATAGTCTTATAGTTAGCATTTAGGAAGGGCTTTATTAAGGTCCTCTTTCTTAAATAAGGTGCTATATTCTATATATTTACTAGATAGTTTAGTAGTTATAAGCTTATTTATAAGTTCTACCTAACTTTATAGTACTATAATTTTTTTTTAAAATTATCCTTTATCTCCTCCTTTATTTAAGTAATAATATAAAGAGGGTTAAATTTCTTAATTAGGGCAACTTTATTTATATAGCTATTAGTAAATATTAATAAATTCTATTCTATTTTAGGATCTACTTTTTAAATTTAATAGATTTTAAGGATAATATTATCTATCTTTTCTAATACTAAGTTAAAAGAATATTTTTTATTTTTTTATTTTATTCTTAAATTAATTATTTTAGTATATTTATTAACTACTTTAATTTAAATATAGTTAAAGTTTATAAGTATATATAACTTATACTTTATTAAAAGTAATCTTAAATATTTTATTATATTAAATTTAATTAAGTTTTTATTTAATCTACTATTAATTATAATCTTAACTAGATTTCTATTAATCTTAGTCTAAAACCTAAATTAAAGGTCCTTTCTTAATTTAGTTATAGTAATTTATTTAGCCTTAAGATAAGTTCTACTATATAGCTTTTTTACTAAAAGACTCTTTAGTTTTTTAAAATTTTTTTATCTTTAAGCTTAATTAGCTCTAGGAGGTTTAAAAACTTAAATAAAAGAATAGGCTTATTATATATAAATAGTCTTATAATCTTTTCTACTATAAATTATACCTTTTTTCTTACTTTTTATAGAATTAACTATCTATTTAGAAGTAAGGCTCCTCTATCTTTAAGAAACTTTATTCTTTAAGGGATTTTAATATAAACTATTAATAGTATATTAAATAGTTCCTCTTATAAATTTTCTTTAATCCTTTTTATTATTAATTCTTTGATAATATTAAGTCTATTAGTATCTCCTTTTAATAGATTTTTTACTATAGTTTTAAAGACTTTTTTAAAGTTATATAATAGAGTAAAAGTTATAATCTTACTTATTAATACTATCTTTTTTATAAGGGTTAAGGATTTAACTATTATATTTATTAGTCTTTTTTAAGAAACTAAATAAATATATTTTTTAGCTTTAAAGAGAAGATTACTTAAGTTAGTTACTTACTCTTCTATATATACTAGTTATTAATAATAAGTTAATATTAATTCTTCTCTAACTTCTATATTAGCTTAATATAAATTTCTTAGATTACTTAAAGATTTATTATTAGAAGATTCTTTCTTATTAATAATTTCTTTATTACTAGAATTAAGGTAGTTATATCCTAGATTTAGTAATCTTAGTACCTTATTATTAATTATTACTACTTAATAATAAAGAGCTTTAGGATATTATTTCTATCTCTACTTCTTACTTAAATAAGTAGAATATTAGTTATTATAATAGGCTGTCTATAATATATTATTATAGTCTACTTCCTCTTTTCTTATTAAGACTATCTTCTTATTATAGCTATTAAGGTGATCTCTTATAGCTGCCATCTAATATTCTAATATAAGGTATTTATTTTTATAGTATCTTTTCTTTCTTTTTTTAACTTAACTTTCTTAGAGGCTTAGTAGCTACTATTAAGATATTCTCTCTTATTAACTTTTTTATAGGGAGAGAAGTTTCTTTCTTTTATCTTTATTTATATAAGTAATTATTAATTATATAGGCTTTAATAAAGAGTATAGTTAAATTAGGTAAATTATTTAAATATATTAATTTATTCTTAATTTCTTACTTAAGGCCTTTTTAGTAATATACTATATAAGTAGAGTTAGACTACTTTAATTAATAAAAGATTTTTTAGAACTTAGTAGTATACTTTATAATTAATCTTTTTTATTTTAAATTTATTAATTATCTTTCTAACCTTTTTATTTTAGTTATATCTTTAAAATAAAATCTTAATAGTCCTTATATATAATTCTTATTTAATAAGAACTTTTATAATTTATTTTCTATTATATTAATATCTTAAAGTTATATATATTTTTTTAATTAAGACTTAAGGGCATCTACTATATTCTCTTTTAGATATAATAGTAGAAAAATATTTCTTATCTTAAATATTAAGAATAAGCTAGTATAAAATACTATATATAAGTTAGCTTCTTTTAAAAAAATATTTAATATTTCTTTTTTTTAGAGAACCTTTATAATATTAGTATCTTTATTTTACTTTTATTTACTACTACTCTCTTTTTAGGAATAAAGGTAACTTTATTAGCTTAATATTTCTTTTTTAAGTTTAATAGTTAGTTACTAACTATAGAGCTTAAAATACTTATATTATAGAGTTAGGTATTTAAAGTATAATAAAAAAGTTTAATTTTAGTTATTAATAAATAATTAAGGGAAGTATAAGTATATAATATTTAAGTTAATTATTTATTAACTATAAACTATTCTTAATTATATAAGTTAAATATAAGGAAACTAAATTAAGGAGAGGAAGCTTTTTTTTATATATTTATTATTCCTTAGTACTAAGTACTAAGGATGTCCTTAATTATATTTTAACTAATATAATTACTAATAATATAATTAATTATTCCTTAATTAATATAATTACCTATAATATCTATTATATGATCCTAATTACTCTTATAATAGGACTTGCTTATATCCTAAGTACTTTCTGTACTACCCTACCTTCCTAAGGGACCCGTAATAGATTAGTACTAGAAATATAGTAAATAATATAAATAAACTATAATAAAGCTAAGATATATTAATTTAGTAACTAATAAACTATTACTATTATTATTATAGTTTAGAATAATAAATAAAAGATAGATAGAATTTTTATTTACTTATATATACAATTATATATAAAAGTAGTACTAATTTATATATATATTAAGAAAATACTTAGTACTTCTTACTACTTATATATTACCTATCTACCTTCTATACTTATAATAATAAAGAATAATTATTTTTAACTATTATTTTATTAAGTATTTAATAATTTATATATTCTTAATCCTTTATCTATCTTTAGTATAAATAAGATAGAATATTTTATAAATAATTAAAATCTTTAAATAAAATTCTTAGCTTTATTTTTTTAAATATATTTTATAAGGGTAACTATTTTATTTCTTAATAATAAATATATTAGCTTTTTTATAGATATTTTTCTAAGAATTAAATTAAACTTTATAATTTTATAGTTAGTATTTAAGAAGAGCCTTATTAAAACCTTTTTAAAAATAAAGTCTTAAATTTTATATATTTATTAAGTATTTTTATTAAAGTAGTTTTACTTGTAATAATAACTTAACTCTATAATATTATAATATTTTTATTTTAAAATTTATTTTTTATCTTATCTATAGTCTATATAACTATATAAATAGATATATATTCTTAAATAAAATAAACTTTATTTAATATACTATTTATAAAAGTTATAATTTAAGAATTTTAATTTATTATTAGACTATATTTTCTTTTAAATTATAAGGCTTTAAAGATTATATTATTAATCCTACTCTTTATTAAATTAAAGGAATATATCTTATATTTCTATTTTATTTTTAAGTTTAATAGCTTAATATAACTATTAACTTTCTTTATTAAAATATTATTAAAGTTATATAATTTATATAGCTTAAATTTTCTTCTTATAAGAATTTTATATTTTTCTATAAATTTAAATTTAATTAAGTTTTTACTTAACTTACTATTAATTAAGATTCTAATTAAAATTTTATTAATCTTTACTTAAAAATAAAACTTAGTATTATTATTAAATATAATAAAAGTAATTCTTTTAGTTTTTAAATAAATTTTATTAATTAATTTACTTACTAAAGAATCTTCTAATTTTTTAACTTAAATAGCTTTAATAGTTCTAACTTTAAAAAATTATTTAAATATTTAAAAGAGAGGATCTTTATTATATATAGTAATAAGTGTTATAGGTCTAGCTAGAATAGATTAGTTAAGTATAGAAAGTATCTAATATATAAGTATATTCTATTATAATAATAAATAAGATTATATATAAGAGATTACTAGTAAATAAATTAAATAAAGTATATTTAAGAAGTTTATTAATAAATTAATTAAATAAGGAATATCTAATTTATTTACCTAGGGCTTAGCGCCCTTAGAGAATAAATATAAGAAGAAGGCTTTCTTCTTTAACTTATTTAGTTTCCTTATATTTAACTTATATAATAGAGATAAGTTTATAGTTAATAAATATTTAATTTTCTTTAATTATTAAGGATACTTATTACTAAATATAACTTAAAAAAGCAGTTAAACCCTTTTATTATACTTTAAATATTATTTTTTACTTTATTTAGTATAAGTATTTCTAGCTCTATTATACTATATAATAAGTTAAGTTTAACTTGATAAGTTTTAAGTTAAGTTTAAGTTAAGTTAGATATTAGAACCTAATAGGCGTAATATAGTGAACACTCTATGAGCACGTATCCTAGAACGGACTTGGCAGTAAGTCATGTAATAGTTTAAGAGGTTTAGTAACTAAACTAATTAAATTAAGAAGATCTAATAGGTTTAAGAACTAAACCTACTAAATTAAATAGTCTTAGCAGACTTTTTTATATCTATATAATTAAGGCTCTCACCTATTTTAAATAGATCTCCTTATATTTAACTTTACTAGTAAATTAATATAGCTATTATAGTATAAAAGGTTAATACCTTATCTATATAAATAGTTAATAAGATTATATAATTAGCTTATTTATTTTTATACCCTTTAATCTTTAATTACTTATCTTTAGAAGAATCTATAATATTAGTTTATAATACTTTAAATACCCTTAAGTATAAATTTATTAAATTAAAGAAGTATAGCTTAATTAAACCTAAGTAAAAATACTACTTAAGATAGGTATTATAGTATTAATAATATTTTAAAAAGAAGTATTAAGATTACTAAACTCAATCTCTATTATAAAGAAAGAAGGAAACTTAAAGAATAGATAATATAAGTATAGTTATATCTTTAATTTTATAGAGACTTAGTATTAGTAAAGAATTATATAGTAATTACTATTACCTTTATATATAGAGATATATAGAAATAGGTATAACTATACTTATAAAGATACTTAGATAACCTAAGTAATATATTAAAGGTAATATAATAAATAAAGAGTTTTATATATTTTAAAATAAAACTAAGAAAGATATATATACTATCTAATAAGGTTAATTAAATAATATAAGTTATTTAATATATAAAATAAAAATAATCTATAGTGGAGTTTACAACATAGTTTTAATAATATATAGTTAAAATTAAATAAGATAACAACGCACTTATAATAATATATAAAAGAGGGTTAAAAGAATAAGTTAAAGATAAGCTTATAAGATTTAGAGTAATACTAAATATACTTAATATACTCTAAAAAAAGCTATTAGGATTAATAATAATCTCTTTAAAAAAATTATAGAGAAAAGATATAATAAAGAAGTTACTTAATTAAGTATTTTAAAATATTAATTTAAAAGAAACTTTAATTCTAATTATAAAAAAAATATTTAACTTATATAAACTAATATTAATAGAGATTAATACTATAAAGAAGAGAACTATATATAGAAAGCTAAAAAAAAGATAAAATAAAAAAGTACTAAAGTACTATAGCTATAATAAACTAAGCCACTTTACTAAAAACTATAGGTTAAAGAATATAATATTAAGACCTTAGTTTAATATAATAAAATAAGTTATTAATAGGAAAGATAAGATTTAGAAAAATAGTAAATTATTATCTAAATAAAATAATCTAAAACTTAATAAACTACTAAAAAAAGTAAAGACTTTAGGAGAAACTATTAAAGGCTTAATAGAAAGTATTAAGAGACTATTAAATAATCTAAATTAAAAAAATGGAGAAGCTATAAATAATCTAATAATAATATTTAATTAATAAAAATATTACCTATAAGGATTCTTATATAAAATATAGGACAGTACGATCCTATTATAAATAATAAGACTTAAGAATAAAGATTAGTATAATAGATATTATAATAAATTCTAAAAATTAAGAATTAAATAACTTAAACTAAGTTAAGATAGGAAGGCTTAAGAGAAAATAAAGTAAAATTAAAAAAAAAACTTAAAATAAAAGTAAGTAAATTATAATAAGGAATAAAAATCTAAATTATCCATAGATTAATTAATAAGGAAAATACTATAAACATAAGACTTCTTAACTAAAAGATTTTAAGACTATTAATAAGACTTATACTACCTAAGATATATAAGAATATATTAGAGTAGGTATATAAATAAACTTTATATAAAATACTATATAGCTAAAAGGGAGGTATAATATAATATATATATACTATAATACTTTTTAAATATATACTAGTACTATACTACTAATACTTATAAATAATATCTCTACTAAAAGAGAGTTAATAGGATATTTTTAGGATAATTAAAAGACTAGTATAAAATACTTTACTAAGAGTTAAAAAAAAGCTATTAAAAGAAAGAGTATACCTATACTATATAAATAGTATATTTATTACTAAATTACTATTTATATATATAAGAAAAGATAGTAGTAGGATTCTACTCTAAAGAATATTTTAACCTAGTAATAAATAAATAGGGAAAAGAATAATCCTTTATATAAAAGGTATATCTAAAGAGATTAATACTATAACCTCTATATTACAGGCTAACCTAGATAGGGCTAGTGTGTTATTAGAAGTACTTAGAGAAAGAGTACTTAAGATTATAGATTTAAATTAATAGTACTTAGTTACTAATTTAAGAAATTTAAAAAGAATTAATAATATTTAATTATTAATCTAAGATATCTTTAGTACTTAGCCCTAAAGAGCATTAAATATAAGAAGAAGAGCTTCCTCCCTTTAATTTAATTTCCTTATATTTAACTTATATAATTAAGAGCTATTTATAGTTAATAAATAATTAACCCTAATATTATATACTTATACTTCCCTTAGTTGCTTACTAATAATTAGAGTTAAACCTCCCTATTACACTCTAGATAATAATTATACTTAGTAAAATATAATTAACTTATTATAATACTAGTAAGAATTAATAGATAAGGAGCTATTATAATAATAAATTTAGAGGTAATAAGGAACTTTATATCTAACATCCTTATATAGGTTTAAAAAGTATAGATAATAAATAAAAAGGAACTATACTAACTCTAGATAGCTAATAAATTAAAGCTATTATTAAAAGATATTAATAAATAAATAATTCTATTAAATATTACTATTTAATAATACTATAAGGAAGTAACCTTTAATATAGTTTAAATAACTAACTACTATATTATATTAAAAATATCTTAGTTAAAGAAGTAAAACCTAATAATTAATTAAAAAATAAGAATACTTATATTTAAAAAGACTAAAAATATTACTAACTCTAAATATATATATTAATAGTAATTAATAATATATAAGAAATTAAATAGAAGAACTATTATAAAATATAATACTATAATTTTAAATAAGAATAACCTTAAGAGAGGATCTAACTTTATAAATATAAGTAAAGAGTCAGCTAGTTAATAGTATAAAAGAAAAAAAAAGAAAGATATATTTCTTAATATCCCTAAAGAGTACTATAAATATATATAACTTTTTTAAAAAGAAATAAATATAAAGGCACTACTTAAGTACTAATCTTAGAATTATAAAATTAAACTTAAACTAGGTAAGGAGCTAATATTTAGACTAATTTATATATTATTAAAAAAAGAACTCTTAATACTATATAAATATATTAAGGAAAATTTAAAAAAATTTTTATTTAAGAATCTAAATTATTAGTAGGCTATTTAATACTCTTTATATTAAAGAAAAATAAAAGTCTATAACTATATTAACTATTAAAAATTAAATAATATTATAATTAAGAATAGATATTTATTACTAAATATTAATAAACTTTAGAACTAATTTAGAAAAATAAAAATCTTTATAAAGCTAAATCTTAAGGGAGCTTATAATTACGCCGCGCAACGGGTTTTTGCCAAGATTTTGACTTTTTTACTCTCTCTTCTTAATAACCTTTTTAATTTTTAATATAATTTTAATATTAGGGCATATATTTAAAGCCCTGCTTAAGGGCTAGAAGATAAGGTAATTTTCACGCTAAACTAATATAGGCTAGTAGAGCTACTAGTGTTTAAAAACAGGGACTTGAAATCGGGTCGGGTTGAGGATTTTCTAAGAACCCAACCCAACCCAACAACCCAATACGCTAATATCTCCACTAACCTAGATTAGTTTAGAGTAATTAGGGCACCATTCTAAAGCCTTTAAGTAGGGCTTTAAAATCGTGCCCTAATATTAAAATTATATCAATAATCAAAAAAGTTATTAATAAAAGAAGATTTCTTCAGAAACGCGCTAAAAAAACCTGACCCGACCCATTGCGCAGCGTACTTATAATTTAATTTATATAAAAAAAGATAAGGAATAGAAGATAATATTTAAAATTTAACATAGATATTATAAGTACTTAGTTATACTATTTAGTCTTATAAATATACTAGTAACCTATTAAGCGTTAATTAATAATATATTAAGATATTACTTAGATAAGATAGTAGTAGCCTACCTTAATAATATTTTAATTTTCTTAGAAAATAAGGAAGAATGTATTTAATATATATAAGAAGTACTTAATTATCTAAGATAAAATAAACTACTTCTTAAATTAAAAAAATATAAATTCTATAAGAAGAAAGTCAATTTCTTAAGATATAATATTAATATAAAAGATATTTAAATAAGCTAAGATAAGATTAAAAATATATAAGAATAATTAATATCTATAATAGTTAAAAAAGTATAAGTATTTTTAAGATTCCTAAACTTTAATAAATAATTTATTATAAGATTCTTAAAGAAAGCTTTACCTCTAATAAGACTTACTACTAAAAATATAAAATTTAAATAGAGAAAAGAATAAGATAATATAGTTAAATAACTTAAGAAAGCTTATATAAATCTATCTATATTAGTAATATTTTAAGTAAATTAACTAATAAGAATTAAAACTAATATATTAAACTTAGTAATAGAAGTATATCTTTATTAATAGAAAGATAATAAATAATATCTAATTATATATTATTTAAGAAAGATAATAGTATTAGAATAAAATTATAATATTTATAATAAGGAACTACTTATAGTACTTAAAGTACTTAAATATTAAAAAGTTTATACTAAAAGCTATTTAAAGCTTAATATCTTTATAGATTATAAAAACCTCTTAAATTTTATAATAATAAAGATACTTAATAAAAGATAAGTTAGATAAGCTAAACTTTTAAAATAATATAAATTTAAGATCTACTATATCTTAAATAAAGAAAATAGACGAGCTAATACTTTAAATAGATAATTAAACTATATAAATATAAAAAACTTAAATAAATAAGCTATCTTATAATAAGAATTAAATAAATTACTAGTACTAAATAAATAAACACTTATAATAATTATAAGGATTAAAGGACTAGATATAGTTAATAGGCTTATAAAAATATATAAAAAAAATACTAAAGCTAAGGAATTATATAAGGAATAACCTAATATAATAGTACTAAGCTATTAAGGCAAAATATACTTACTAGAAGAATATATTAAGAGAATAATTAAGAATTATTATAATAATCTAATATATAAGTATCTAGGAGTTACTAAAATAATAAAACTTATCTAAAAAAATTATAATATACTATAACTCTAGACGAGAGTAGAATAATATATTAAAGAATATATTAAATATTAATAAAATAAGTTAGTAAGGTATAAATTATATAGAAAAATATAATTTATACCTATACTAAAAACATCTTAAAATAATATAATAATAGATTTTATTATTAAACTACTAAAATCTAAGGATCTAATAATATTAGAGGTATATAATACTATTATAATTATTATAGATAGACTAATAAAATACGCTATTATACTACCCTTTAAAGAAAAGTATAATATTAAATAGTTAGTATTTATACTATTAGATAAACTTATAAGGGATTATAGTATACCTAAATTAATAATATTAGACTAAGATAAGTTATTTACCTTAAAATATTAGAAAATATTATTAGGGATAATTAAAATAAAGCTTTAAATATTAATAGCATATTATCCGCAAACGGACAGATAAATAGAAAGAGTGAATTAGATATTAGAAACATACCTTAGATATTATATAAATAAAAAATAAAATAATTAGGTATTATTACTACTAATAGCATAGCTAATATATAATAATAAGTTATCTAGGATAATTAGGATAACACTATTCTTTATAAATTATAGAAAAAATATAAATAGCTTTTTATAACTTAGGGAAGGACCTAATATAAATAAAGTATTAATTAAAGCTAAAGAACTTAAAAAAATTTATAAGAAGCTAATAAAAATTATTTAAACTTTAAATAAAAAAGTTAGATTATAAATTAATAAAGATTAAAAAGATAGTCCTTAGCTAAAGAAGAGGGATAAAGTATATCTCTTAACTAAAAATTTAAAAATAAAGAGACTAAGTAAGAAACTAGATTATATTTAAATTAAACTATTTTTAATTAAGAAAGAATAAAGATTAGTTAATTATAAATTAAATTTATTAAAAAACTTTAAATAATATTCTATCTTCTATATATTACTCTTAGAGCTAGTAGACCCTAGTATACCCTTATAATAAAACTTCTAATATAAAATAGAAGAAGAAGATAAATATAAGATTAAAAAAATTCTAAACTAGATCTAATTAAAGTTAGAAGAAACTTTAAGAACTTTAACCCTAGGTTAAATAAAGGTTTAATATTAGCTTAAGTAGCTTTATCTAATTCTAGCTCTTTAATATTCTATAACTTATAGTAAATAAGCTCTTCCTCTTATTATTCTAGCTTATTAATTTTAGTCTTTAAGTAGATAATCTTAGTAGCTACCTTAGCTAAAGCTAATAGCTTCTTACACCTTTTCTTTTAAATATAATATAACTTAGCCTCTAAGAAAGTAAGTTCATAGTTTAGACCTAATCCTATACATATGATATATAAGTCGGAGCTAGGGCCAACGAGATAATTAGAGTTATGGTAGATATAATTAGAGTAATACCTTATTATCCTATCCTTATAGGAACTCTCTAGGATCCTCTAATAATAGATAGTAAACTTAAAAGGATTTTTTAAGAATAAATATAATATAAAAGATAAATAGTTATCTTTAGAATAAAGATATTAGAGAGGGAGGATAGTATTAGAATTTAATAGGCGTAATATAGTAAATACTTTATAAGTATATATCCTAGAATAGACTTAGTAGTAAATTATATAATAGTTTAAAAGATTTAATAATTAAACTAATTAAACTAAGAAGATTTAATAGGTTTAAGAACTAAACCTACTAAATTAAATAGTCTTAGTAGACTTTTCTATATCTATATAGTTAAGGCTCTTACTTATTTTAGATAGATCTCCTTATATTTAACTTTACTAGTAAATTAATATAGCTACTATAATATAAAAGGTTAATACCTTATCTATATAAGTAGTTAGTGAGATTATATAACTAGCTTACTTACTTTTATACCCTTTAATCTTTAATTACTTATCTTTAGAAGAACCTACAACATTAGTTCATAATATTAGATTTTAAATTAAATTTAAAAACTTAATTAAAAATCTAACCTAAACCTAATTTAGTAGTAGTTTTTTAGATTTAAATTTAAAAATTTAATAAGCCTCTATTCTATATCTTATTTAGTGTAGTAATATCTTTTAAGATATTATTATTACTCCTTAAGATATTACTATCACCACCTAAGATATTGCTGTCGCCCCCTAAGATATTGTTATCACCCCCTAAGATCTCGCTGTCGCCCTCTAAGATCTCGCTGTCGCCCCCTAAGATGTCGCTGTTGACCCCCTAAGATGTCGCTGTCGCATGTCAATGGCCATGTCGCTGTCGCATGGCATGTCGCTGTCGCATGGCATGTCGCTGTCGCATGGCATGTCGCTGTCGCATGGCATGTCGCTGTCGCATGGCATGTCGCTGTCGCATGGCATGTCGCTGTCGCATGGCATGTCGCTGTCGCATGGCATGTCGCTGTCGCATGGCATGTCGCTGTCGCATGGCATGTCGCTGTCGCATGGCATGTCGCTGTCGCATGGCATGTCGCTGTCGCATGGCATGTCGCTGTCGCATGGCATGTCGCTGTCGCATGGCATGTCGCTGTCGCATGGCATGTCGCTGTCGCATGGCATGTCGCTGTCGCATGGCATGTCGCTGTCGCATGGCATGTCGCTGTCGCATGGCATGTCGCTGTCGCATGGCATGTCGCTGTCGCATGGCATGTCGCTGTCGCATGGCATGTCGCTGTCGCATGGCATGTCGCTGTCGCATGGCATGTCGCTGTCGCATGGCATGTCGCTGTCGCATGGCATGTCGCTGTCGCATGGCATGTCGCTGTCGCATGGCATGTCGCTGTCGCATGGCATGTCGCTGTCGCATGGCATGTCGCTGTCGCATGGCATGTCGCTGTCGCATGGCATGTCGCTGTCGCATGGCATGTCGCTGTCGCATGGCATGTCGCTGTCGCATGGCATGTCGCTGTCGCATGGCATGTCGCTGTCGCATGGCATGTCGCTGTCGCATGGCATGTCGCTGTCGCATGGCATGTCGCTGTCGCATGGCATGTCGCTGTCGCATGGCATGTCGCTGTCGCATGGCATGTCGCTGTCGCATGGCATGTCGCTGTCGCATGGCATGTCGCTGTCGCATGGCATGTCGCTGTCGCATGGCATGTCGCTGTCGCATGGCATGTCGCTGTCGCATGGCATGTCGCTGTCGCATGGCATGTCGCTGTCGCATGGCATGTCGCTGTCGCATGGCATGTCGCTGTCGCATGGCATGTCGCTGTCGCATGGCATGTCGCTGTCGCATGGCATGTCGCTGTCGCATGGCATGTCGCTGTCGCATGGCATGTCGCTGTCGCATGGCATGTCGCTGTCGCATGGCATGTCGCTGTCGCATGGCATGTCGCTGTCGCATGGCATGTCGCTGTCGCATGGCATGTCGCTGTCGCATGGCATGTCGCTGTCGCATGGCATGTCGCTGTCGCATGGCATGTCGCTGTCGCATGGCATGTCGCTGTCGCATGGCATGTCGCTGTCGCATGGCATGTCGCTGTCGCATGGCATGTCGCTGTCGCATGGCATGTCGCTGTCGCATGGCATGTCGCTGTCGCATGGCATGTCGCTGTCGCATGGCATGTCGCTGTCGCATGGCATGTCGCTGTCGCATGGCATGTCGCTGTCGCATGGCATGTCGCTGTCGCATGGCATGTCGCTGTCGCATGGCATGTCGCTGTCGCATGGCATGTCGCTGTCGCATGGCATGTCGCTGTCGCATGGCATGTCGCTGTCGCATGGCATGTCGCTGTCGCATGGCATGTCGCTGTCGCATGGCATGTCGCTGTCGCATGGCATGTCGCTGTCGCATGGCATGTCGCTGTCGCATGGCATGTCGCTGTCGCATGGCATGTCGCTGTCGCATGGCATGTCGCTGTCGCATGGCATGTCGCTGTCGCATGGCATGTCGCTGTCGCATGGCATGTCGCTGTCGCATGGCATGTCGCTGTCGCATGGCATGTCGCTGTCGCATGGCATGTCGCTGTCGCATGGCATGTCGCTGTCGCATGGCATGTCGCTGTCGCATGGCATGTCGCTGTCGCATGGCATGTCGCTGTCGCATGGCATGTCGCTGTCGCATGGCATGTCGCTGTCGCATGGCATGTCGCTGTCGCATGGCATGTCGCTGTCGCATGGCATGTCGCTGTCGCATGGCATGTCGCTGTCGCATGGCATGTCGCTGTCGCATGGCATGTCGCTGTCGCATGGCATGTCGCTGTCGCATGGCATGTCGCTGTCGCATGGCATGTCGCTGTCGCATGGCATGTCGCTGTCGCATGGCATGTCGCTGTCGCATGGCATGTCGCTGTCGCATGGCATGTCGCTGTCGCATGGCATGTCGCTGTCGCATGGCATGTCGCTGTCGCATGGCATGTCGCTGTCGCATGGCATGTCGCTGTCGCATGGCATGTCGCTGTCGCATGGCATCCATCCATCCATCCATCATGGCCATCCATCCATGGCATGGCATGGGGCATGGCATACGCTTATTAGATTGATTATTAGATTATCTTAATAGGGTAAATTATTATTAGGTTATTAGATTTAAACTTAACCTATACTAAGAAAAACCTAACTTAACCTAAACCTATTATATTAGGTTTAGGTTAGGTTTAAGTTTAAATTAAATTAAAAAAAGTCTAACTTAACCTAACTTATTATATAGTATAAGCTCTATAATAAATAACTATACTAAAATCCTTAAAAAGGTAATAAAGGCTACTTAATAAAAGGATAATATCTTTAGTAATTAGAATAAACTTAAAGATATTAAGATTAATAATAATAGAGATATAAAATTATTTACTTTATTTAAGTTCTCTAAAAAAAAGAGAATCTTAAAAGAATTTATAAAATAAGTTAAGCTATATATAGTATTCTATATTATAGCCTTTAAAACTATAAAAAGTTATAACTTATTCTATTTATTATATCTTAAGAGGGATATAGTATTTATTTTTAAATTATAATTTAATAAATACTTAGCTATTTAAAACTTAATAAGGATAAATAATAACTAGACTATCTTTATTAATAATAAAAGATATATAAAGAATTTATTTATATTCTATTTTAAGAATACTACTTAGTAGAAAAGACTTAAATAATAATTAATAAATTTTTAATAAAAAGGCCTAGCTATAAAATATATAACAAAGTTCTATAAGATAAGCTTAAGAATAGATTAAAATAAGTTAGCTTAAATATACTATTATAAAAATACCCTTAATAAAGAAATTAAGGATAAATTAATAAAAATAGATAATTTATTAAAATTAGTCTAACTTATCTAAAGGGTTTATATAATTAATAATAGGATATATAAAAGATACTAAAAAAGGAAGTCCTTTATTCTAAGAGATTTTTAATTAAGTTAAAAGAGGAGTAGAAGGGAGACTATTTTAATAATGAACTTAAAACCTCTAAAGAAGAGTAAGAAAAGTAAAGGAAAGAAAAAGAAAAAAAATCTATCTTAAGTAAAATATTATAATTATAGGAAGAAGGGCTACTATAAAAATAAATACCTATAGAATAAGTATATAATTATTATAAAGAAAAAGAATCTTAATTATTTAATAAAAAGAATTTTTAAGTTTAATAAAATAGGTTATATTAGTTATTCTTAGACTATTATAATAACTAGCAGCTATTAGAGTAGCTTAGTATTAGTAGTAAGCTACTATAGGCGTTATATTAATACTATGCTAGTATAGATAAGTAGAATATATTATATTATTTTACTTTATCCTAATAAACTTAAAGGGTATATGCCTTATAGTAGTAGAATCTTAAGTAATTAATTTTTTAATATAAATTCATATTTACTACTACTATTTTATATTTTTAGATAATTCTTAGTAATTCTATTATATAGTACTAATAAAATATAATAAGTTTATATTATAATTCTAATTACTCTAACTTATAAAATTAAAAGTTTAAAGTAAAGTAAGATAGTATTTATATAAAATTCTACTTATAAAAATATATAAAAACTTATAAGTAGATTATAAATAAACTTATTAAAATTAACTATTAATATAAATATATAATAATAAAGGATTTAGTAGCTAAAATTATAAATAAAAAAGCTTTAAGCTACTATAGCTAAATAAATTATTAAAGAAATATTATAAGATTCTAATAATAAATTAAGTAGAGGTTATATAAATAAACTAAATAAATCTTTAATAAAAGAAATTTTATTTAGTAGCTTTAATAATATATTTATACTAGTACTAAAAATAATTTACTCTAAAAATATATATCTATATTATAGAGTATTAGAAGGGGAATATATTTACTAATTTATTAATACTAAGATTAAGTTCCTTTTAAATTATAAATATTTTATTATTAATAAAAATAAGATTCTTTATTATATATAATTACTTAAAAATAATATACTATTATAGTAATAAAATTAATTTAAACTAAAAAATATTAATAAATATATCTTTAAATATTTATATAAGTTCTTATTAGATTTAATAATAGACTTAATAAACTATAAGCTCCTTATATATAAGTATTAGAATAGTATAAAGTAAAGTAAGAAATAAAAATTTTCTATTTTTAAAGCTTATTTAAAAAAATTAGAAACTTATTTAAAGCCTTTATTAAAAGTTTTTAAGATAAGTATATTTCTTAATAAGCTATATTTAAATATAAAGAAAAAGATCCTAAATACTAGTAATATACTATTTATATAAGAAACTATCCTAGCTCTTATAATTATATAAGAGAGGACCCTTAAATAATTTTAGTAGAGATCTATTAAGCTTAATTATAAAAGTAAATCCTTAAAGGACTATATTTTAAAATATCTTAATAGTAATAATAAAGAGCCGTTATTAAAGTACTTTAAAAAAAATAAAAATAAAAATAAAAATAAAAATTATTAAAAGCTTAAATCTACTATAAACCTTTTAAATAAGTTAGAAAATAAGGCTAATACCTACTTTATATATAAAGGAAAGGAGTATTAGAAGAAGGATTACTTATAAAAAAATAATTTAAATTTTATTTTAGTTAATTTATTATAATTAAAAAATACTAATACCTTATTATTAAAGTAATAATAAAATAAGAAAGAAAAAAATTAATAAAAGCTTTTAATCCTTTATATTTTAAGGGCTAGATAATAGCTTAGGATATATCTTATTTTTCAAGAAGTTAATTAATTTTAAAGTTAAAATTAACTTAACTACTTATTAATTTATAGTATAATATAATTTATAGCTAAAATATATAATCTTACTAATATTAGTATAGCTAAGTAGATAAAATATTTATTATTATAAAATACATTAACTAAACTATAAAGCTATTAATAATTGAGGCTAAAAAAAGAAATATAGCTTCTTATTTTATATTATTAACTAAGAAAGTTTTAATTTAATTATTAGAATATTTATATTCTATAAGTTAAGTATTATAATAAATATATTAATATATTAATAATAGTATTAAGTTAATACTAAATAGCTATAAATTAATAAGCTAGCTAAGTTTATATAAATTTTATAATAGAAACAAAAAGTATTTATTATAATTTATATTTATATTATAATAATAGAGTAATCTTAAATTAATAAGTTTAGTATATTAATTATTTCTTATAAATTATAAGAGTTTAAGGA
>KI911129.1:891897-903875 GCA_000482085.2 Cladonia metacorallifera KoLRI002260
CATGTCGCTGTCGCATGGCATGTCGCTGTCGCATGGCATGTCGCTGTCGCATGGCATCCATCCATCCATCCATCATGGCCATCCATCCATGGCATGGCATGGGGCATGGCATACGCTTATTAGATTGATTATTAGATTATCTTAATAGGGTAAATTATTATTAGGTTATTAGATTTAAACTTAACCTATACTAAGAAAAACCTAACTTAACCTAAACCTATTATATTAGGTTTAGGTTAGGTTTAAGTTTAAATTAAATTAAAAAAAGTCTAACTTAACCTAACTTATTATATAGTATAAGCTCTATAATAAATAACTATACTAAAATCCTTAAAAAGGTAATAAAGGCTACTTAATAAAAGGATAATATCTTTAGTAATTAGAATAAACTTAAAGATATTAAGATTAATAATAATAGAGATATAAAATTATTTACTTTATTTAAGTTCTCTAAAAAAAAGAGAATCTTAAAAGAATTTATAAAATAAGTTAAGCTATATATAGTATTCTATATTATAGCCTTTAAAACTATAAAAAGTTATAACTTATTCTATTTATTATATCTTAAGAGGGATATAGTATTTATTTTTAAATTATAATTTAATAAATACTTAGCTATTTAAAACTTAATAAGGATAAATAATAACTAGACTATCTTTATTAATAATAAAAGATATATAAAGAATTTATTTATATTCTATTTTAAGAATACTACTTAGTAGAAAAGACTTAAATAATAATTAATAAATTTTTAATAAAAAGGCCTAGCTATAAAATATATAACAAAGTTCTATAAGATAAGCTTAAGAATAGATTAAAATAAGTTAGCTTAAATATACTATTATAAAAATACCCTTAATAAAGAAATTAAGGATAAATTAATAAAAATAGATAATTTATTAAAATTAGTCTAACTTATCTAAAGGGTTTATATAATTAATAATAGGATATATAAAAGATACTAAAAAAGGAAGTCCTTTATTCTAAGAGATTTTTAATTAAGTTAAAAGAGGAGTAGAAGGGAGACTATTTTAATAATGAACTTAAAACCTCTAAAGAAGAGTAAGAAAAGTAAAGGAAAGAAAAAGAAAAAAAATCTATCTTAAGTAAAATATTATAATTATAGGAAGAAGGGCTACTATAAAAATAAATACCTATAGAATAAGTATATAATTATTATAAAGAAAAAGAATCTTAATTATTTAATAAAAAGAATTTTTAAGTTTAATAAAATAGGTTATATTAGTTATTCTTAGACTATTATAATAACTAGCAGCTATTAGAGTAGCTTAGTATTAGTAGTAAGCTACTATAGGCGTTATATTAATACTATGCTAGTATAGATAAGTAGAATATATTATATTATTTTACTTTATCCTAATAAACTTAAAGGGTATATGCCTTATAGTAGTAGAATCTTAAGTAATTAATTTTTTAATATAAATTCATATTTACTACTACTATTTTATATTTTTAGATAATTCTTAGTAATTCTATTATATAGTACTAATAAAATATAATAAGTTTATATTATAATTCTAATTACTCTAACTTATAAAATTAAAAGTTTAAAGTAAAGTAAGATAGTATTTATATAAAATTCTACTTATAAAAATATATAAAAACTTATAAGTAGATTATAAATAAACTTATTAAAATTAACTATTAATATAAATATATAATAATAAAGGATTTAGTAGCTAAAATTATAAATAAAAAAGCTTTAAGCTACTATAGCTAAATAAATTATTAAAGAAATATTATAAGATTCTAATAATAAATTAAGTAGAGGTTATATAAATAAACTAAATAAATCTTTAATAAAAGAAATTTTATTTAGTAGCTTTAATAATATATTTATACTAGTACTAAAAATAATTTACTCTAAAAATATATATCTATATTATAGAGTATTAGAAGGGGAATATATTTACTAATTTATTAATACTAAGATTAAGTTCCTTTTAAATTATAAATATTTTATTATTAATAAAAATAAGATTCTTTATTATATATAATTACTTAAAAATAATATACTATTATAGTAATAAAATTAATTTAAACTAAAAAATATTAATAAATATATCTTTAAATATTTATATAAGTTCTTATTAGATTTAATAATAGACTTAATAAACTATAAGCTCCTTATATATAAGTATTAGAATAGTATAAAGTAAAGTAAGAAATAAAAATTTTCTATTTTTAAAGCTTATTTAAAAAAATTAGAAACTTATTTAAAGCCTTTATTAAAAGTTTTTAAGATAAGTATATTTCTTAATAAGCTATATTTAAATATAAAGAAAAAGATCCTAAATACTAGTAATATACTATTTATATAAGAAACTATCCTAGCTCTTATAATTATATAAGAGAGGACCCTTAAATAATTTTAGTAGAGATCTATTAAGCTTAATTATAAAAGTAAATCCTTAAAGGACTATATTTTAAAATATCTTAATAGTAATAATAAAGAGCCGTTATTAAAGTACTTTAAAAAAAATAAAAATAAAAATAAAAATAAAAATTATTAAAAGCTTAAATCTACTATAAACCTTTTAAATAAGTTAGAAAATAAGGCTAATACCTACTTTATATATAAAGGAAAGGAGTATTAGAAGAAGGATTACTTATAAAAAAATAATTTAAATTTTATTTTAGTTAATTTATTATAATTAAAAAATACTAATACCTTATTATTAAAGTAATAATAAAATAAGAAAGAAAAAAATTAATAAAAGCTTTTAATCCTTTATATTTTAAGGGCTAGATAATAGCTTAGGATATATCTTATTTTTCAAGAAGTTAATTAATTTTAAAGTTAAAATTAACTTAACTACTTATTAATTTATAGTATAATATAATTTATAGCTAAAATATATAATCTTACTAATATTAGTATAGCTAAGTAGATAAAATATTTATTATTATAAAATACATTAACTAAACTATAAAGCTATTAATAATTGAGGCTAAAAAAAGAAATATAGCTTCTTATTTTATATTATTAACTAAGAAAGTTTTAATTTAATTATTAGAATATTTATATTCTATAAGTTAAGTATTATAATAAATATATTAATATATTAATAATAGTATTAAGTTAATACTAAATAGCTATAAATTAATAAGCTAGCTAAGTTTATATAAATTTTATAATAGAAACAAAAAGTATTTATTATAATTTATATTTATATTATAATAATAGAGTAATCTTAAATTAATAAGTTTAGTATATTAATTATTTCTTATAAATTATAAGAGTTTAAGGATATCTTTTTAAATAAAAAGATAGGGATCTTATTTAAATAGAAATAAAAAATTATATTATTAAATTAAATAATAAGAAGTTATTATATAATCCTCTTTATAATTTATTAAGAATAAAGCTAGTAGAGTTATATTACTACTTTAATAATACTTTAATAAAGAAAGAAATAAAATATTCTATTTTATTTATAAGAGTATCTATTCTCTTTATATTAAAAAAATAGAGAGTTATATCTTTATATAGATTATTAAGAATTAAATATAATAATTATAAACAATAAGTATTTATTACTTTTTATTATTAAGATATTAAATTACTTATATAGTATTAAGAGGTTTTTAAAATTAAACTTAAAAATATATATTATTATATTTATATTAAGTATAGTAATAAATAGAAAATTATATTTTATATATATTATAATTACTTTAAATATTATATTATATTATTTAAGCTTATAAATACCTTTGCTATTTTTTAAGTTAATATCAATTAAGCCTTAGCTAGGCTAGTAGATATAATATATATAATATATTTAAATAATATATTAATCTTTTTAGAAGAATTAGTAGATTATTAGTAATATATTAAATAAATACTATAATAACTTGTTATAAACTAACGTTATAGGTTCTTCTAAAGATAAGTAATTAAAGGATAAAGAGTATAGAAGTAGGTAAGCTAATTATATAATATTACTAACTATTTATATAGATAAGGAGTAGACTTTTTATATTATAGTAGCTATATTAATTTATTAGTAAAGTTAAATATAAGGAGATCTATTTAAAGTAAGTAAGAATCTTAATTATATAAATAAAGAAAAGTTTACTAAGATTATTTAATTTAATAGATTTAATCTATAAACTATTTAAACTCCTTATAGTTTAAATAAATTATTTAATAAATTATTTAACTTTATAGTTTAAATATTTTAAACCTTAAATTATTTAAACCTTTATATAACTTTATATTAAGCCTATTCTTAGATATATACTTATAGAGTGTTTACTATATTATATTTATTAAGTCCTAATACTATCCCTCTTCTTAGATATTTTTATTCTAAAGAGAACTATCTATCCTTTATGCTATAATATACCACTAATCCCCTATTAAAATCTACCCTTTATTAAAGGCGCGTTCTAGAGAGTATCTATTCTAATAAAATTATATATTACTATAATAACTACGTCTATTATAATAAAGAGTATAAAGTTAGTTTAAACTTAGATTCTTATATTAAGTACTTTAAAAATAATTTATCTTATAAGCTTACCTTTTCTAAAGCTAAGCTCCGTCGTATTTATAAGAAGAGATATAAAAAGTTAGAGACTACTTAATAAGTAGCTTCTTAGATTTTAGAGCTAATTATATACTAATTAAGGCTTTATATTAAAGTTAATAACTTAAAGAGATAAAAAGAGGAGCTAGTTTACTATAAATTATAAAATATTAAGAAGCTAGAAGCTAATAAAGTATCTATTATTAAAGATAACCCTCTTTTTAACTTAAGTTCTAAAGTTCTTAAAGTTTCTTCTAACTTTAATTAGATCTAGTTCTCTATACCTAAAACTATTATAGAAGGCTTTAGTAATTCTTAAGATTCCTAAATAGTTCCTATATATTCTTAGTATTATTATATCCTTTTTATTTAATAAGGTATTTCTAACTATATTAATTTAGAATTCTTTTAATCTTATATTTATCTTCTTCTTCTATTTTATATTAGAAGTTTTATTATAAGGGTGTACTAAGGTCTACTAGTTCTAAGAGTAATATATAAAAGATAGAGTATTATTTAGAATTCTTTAATAAATTTAATTTATAATTAACTAATCTTTATTCTTTCTTAATTAAAAATAGTTTAATTTAAATATAATCTAGTTTCTTACTTAGTCTTTTTATTTTTAAATTTCTAATTAAGAGATATACTTTATCCCTCTTCTTTAACTAAGGATTATCTTTTTAATTCTTATTAGTTTATAATCTAACCTTTTAATTTAAAATTTTAATAGTTTCTGCTAGCTTCTTATAAATTTTCTTAAATTCTTTAGCTTTAACTAATACTTTATCTATATTAGGTTCCTCCTATAATTATAGAAAGCTATTTATATTTTTTTTATAGTTTATAAAGAATAGTATTATTCTAGTTATCCTAGATAACTTATTATTATAAGTTAGTTATATTATTAGTAATAAAGATATCTAATTATTTTATTATTTATTTATATAATATCTTAAGTATATTTTTAAAGTTTAGTTTATTTTTTTAGTTTATTTATCTATCTAAAGATAATAAGTTATTAATATTCTTAGCCTTATTTTAATTATTCTTAATAATATTTTTTAGTAGTTTAAGGTAAATAGCTTATCTCTATTTAATATTATTAATTTAAATATATTATAGTCCTTTATAAGTTTATCTAGTAATATAAATACTAATTAATTTACTTTATATTTTTCCTTAAAGGATATTATAATAATATATTTTATTAGTCTATCTATAATTACTATAATAATATTATATACCTCTAATATTATTAAATCCTTAGACTTTAGTAACTTTATAATAAAGTTTATAATAATATTATTCTAAGATATCTTTAGTATAGGTATAAATTATACTTTTTTATATAGTTTATATTTTATTAACTTATTTTATTAATACTTAATATATTCTTTAATATACTATTCTACTTTTACTCTTAGTTATAGTATATTATAATTTTTATAGATAAGTTCTATTATCTTAATAACTCTTAGGTACCTATATATTAGATTATTATAATAATTCTAAATTATCTCTTTAATATATTTTTTTAATATATACGTCTTGCCCTAGTAGCTTAGTATTATTATATTAAATTATCCTTTATATAATTTCTTAGCTTTAGTATCTTTATTATATATCTTTATTAGCTTATTAATTATATCTAGTCCCTTAATCCTTATAATTATTATAAGTATTTATTTATTTAGTATTAATAATCTATTTAATTCCTATTATAGAATAGCTTACTTATTTAAGTCTTTTATACTTATATAATTTAATTATCTACTTAAAGTATTAGCTTATCTATTTTCTTTTTCTAAAATATAGTAGATTTTAAATTTATATTATCTTAAAAATTTAGCCTATCTAACTTATCTTTAATTAAATATCTTTATTATTATAAAATTTAAGAGATTTTTATAATCTATAAAGATATTAAGCTTTAAATAGCTTTTAATATAAACTCTCTAATATTTAAGTACTTTAACTACTATAAATAATTCCTTATTATAAATATTACAGTTTTATTCTAATATTATTATCTTTTTTAAATAGTATATAACTAAATACTACCTATTATTTTTTTATTAATAAAGATATACTTCTATTACTAAGTTTAATATATTAGTTTTAATTCTTACTAATTAGTTTACTTAGAATATTATTAATATAAGTAGGTTTATATAAGCTTTCTTAAATTATTTAACTATATTATCTTATTCTTTTCTCTATTTAAACTCTATATCTTTAATAGTAAGTCTTATTAGAGGTAAAGCCTTCTTTAAAAATCTTATAATAAACTATTTATTAAAGTTTAGGAATCTTAAGAATACTTATACTTTTTTAATTATTATAGATATTAGCTATTCTTATATATTTTTAATTTTATCTTAGCTTATCTAAACACCTTTTATACTAATATTATATTTTAGGAAATTAACTTTTTTTTATAAAATTTATATTTTTCTAGTTTAAGGAGTAGCCTATTTTATTCTAAATAATTAAATACCTCTTATATATATTAAATATATTCTTCCTTATTTTCTAAATAAATTAGAATATTATTAAGGTAGGTTATTACTATCTTATCTAAATAATACCTTAATATATTATTAATTAACGCTTAATAGGTTACTAGTATATTTATAAGGCTAAATAATATAATTAAGTATTTATAATATTTATACTAAGTTTTAAATACTATTTTCTATTCCTTACCTTCCTTTTTATAAATTAAGTTATAAGCCTTTTTAAGGTCTAGCTTTATAAAGATTTTTATTTTTCTAAATTAGTCTTAAAGTTTATTAATATTTAGTAATAAATACCTATTCTTAATTATAATATTATTTAATTTTTAATAGTTAATATATAGCTATAGACTTTTATCTTTTTTTAGTATAAGGAGTATTAGATAGTCTACTAATAATTTAAATTCTTAAATAAATCTTTTTTTTAAATTTTTTTTAATATATCTATATAGTACTAAGAGTTCTCTTTTTAATAATATATAAATTAATTTAAATATTAGCTTCTTACCTAGTTTAAGTTTAATTTTATAATTTCAAGGCTAGTACTTAAGTAGTACTTTTATATCTATTTTTTTTAAAAAAGTTATATATATTTATAGTACTTTTTAAGGATATTAAAAAATATTTTTTTTCTTTTTTTTTTATATTATTAATTAGCTAACTTTTTATTTATATCTATAGAGTTAAATTCTTTCTTAAGGTTATCTTTATTTAAAATTATAGTATTATATTTTATAATAGTTCTTCTACTTAATTTCTTATATATTATTAATTACTACTAATATATATATATCCTAAGCTAGTAATATTATTAGTCTCTTTAAATATAAGTACTTTTATCTTTTAATTAATTATTAAATTCTATTTCTTTAATTAAGGTACTTTTAATATAATATAATAATTAGCTATTTAAACTATATTAAAGGTTACTTCCTTATAATATTATTAAATAGTAATATCTAATAGGATTATTTCCCTATTAATATCTCTTAATAATAATTCTGACTTATTAGCTATCTAAAGCTAGTATAGTTCCTTCTTATTAACTATCTACACCTTTTATACCTATGTAAGCCTAGATATTAAATATAAAGTTCTTTATTACTCTTAAATCTATTATTATAATAGTTCCTTATCTATTAATTTTTATTAGTATTATAATAAGCTAACTATACTTTACTAAGCATAGCTATTACCTAGGGGTTATAGTATTAATCTCTTTAAATATATCTCTTATATAGAGGATTATTCTTTTCTCTATTTATTGATTACTAGGTTAAAATATTCTTTAAGGTAAAATCTAATAGCTATCTTCTCCTATATATATAAATAGTAGTTTAGTAATAAGTATATTATCTATATAGCATAAATATATTTCTCTTTTTAATGGTCTTCTTTTAACTTATAATAAAGTATTTTATATTAGTCCTTTAACTATCTTAAATTATTCCACTAACTCTTTTCTAATAGAGATATTATTTATAAGTGTTAGTAGTATAGTATTAACATATATTTAAAAAATATTATAATATATATATCTTACCTTATATCTCTCTCTTAGCTATATAGTATCTTATATAAAATATATTTATATACCTACTCTAATACATTCTTATATATCTTAGGTAGTATAAGTCTTATTAGTAGTCCTAAGATCTTTTAGTTAAGGAGTCCTATTTTTACTATTTTCTTTTTTCTTCTTTTTCTTAATCTATAGGTAATTTAAGTTCTTATTCCTCTTCTAAATTTACTTACTCCTAATCTAAGTTATTTTCTTAATCTTACTCTATATCTTTTTAAGCCTTCCTATTTTATTTTAGTTTAAGTTATTTAATTCTTAATTCATAGAACTTATTATAATACCTATTATATTAACTTTTATTCTTAAGTCTTATTATTATTAGTAGATACATACTATCCTATATCTTATATAAAAATCCCTATAAGTAATATTCCTATTAATTAGATATAATTATTAGATTATTTATAATTTCTTTATTTTCCTAATTTAGGTTATTTAATAGTCTTTTAATACCTTTTTTTAAGTCTTTAATAGTTTTTTCTAGAGTTTTTATCTTCTTAAGTAGTTTATTAAGTTCTAGATTATCTTACTTAAGTAATAGTTTACTATTTCTTTAAATCTTATCCTTCCTATTAATAACTTATTTTATTATATTAAATTAAGGTCTTAATACTATATTTTTTAACCTATAATCTCTAGTAAAGTAGCCTAGTTTATTATAGCTATAATACTTTAGTACTTTCTTATTTTATCCTCTTTTTAACTTTCTATATATATTCTTCTTCTTTATTATATTAATCTCTATTAGTATTAATTTATATAAATTAAATACTTTTTAACTATAATTAGAGTTAAGGTTTTTTTTAAAAATAATATCTTAAGATACTTATTTAATTTACTCCCCTATTATACTTTTTCTCTATAGCTTATTTAAAGAGATTATTTTTAATTTAAATAACTTCTTTTTATAATTTATCTAGTATTTTTAGAGCTACTCTAAAATATATTAACTTATCCTTAATATTTTCCTTTAGCCCCCTTTAATATATTATTATAAATATATTATTATCCTAATTAGTCTTAACTATATATTATTAAAACTATGTTATATATTCTACTATAGATTTTTTTTATTTAATATATTAGATAATCTATATTACTTAATTAACTTTATTAAATAGCCTAAATATCTTTCTTAATTCTATTTTAAAATATATAAAACTCTTTATCTATTATACTATCTCTAGTACATTGCTAGGGTTATCTAGATATTTCTATAAATATAGTTACACTTATTTCTATATATTACTATATATAAATATAATTATAATTACTATATATTATTAAGCCTAAACTTTCTCCTTATTAAATTATAAATAGAGTTAGACTTATATTATCTATTCTTTAAATCTTTTTCTTTCTCTATAGTATAGATTTAGTTTAGTAATCTTAATATTTAACCTAATATTATCTATACTCTAATATCTAGTTTAAGTTATTTTACTTAAGATAAGTTAAGTTATACTCTTTTAATTTAATAAACTTATACTTAAGGATATTTAAAATATTATAAACTAATATTATAAATTCTTCTAAAAATAAGTAATTAAAGGATAAAAGATATAAAAGTAGATAAGTTAATTATATAATATTACTAACTACTTATATAGATAAGGAGTAGACCTTTTATACTATAGTAGTTATATTAATTTACTAATAAAGTTAAATATAAAGAAATCTATCTAAAGTAGGTAAGAGCCTTAACTATATAGATAAAGAAAAGTCTACTAAAACTACCTAATTTAATAAATTTAATTTATAAACTATTTAAACTCCTTATAGTTTAAATAATTTATTTAATAATTTATTTAACCCTATAGTTTAAACGTTTTAAACCCTAAACTATTTAAACCTTTATGTGACTTTGTGCTAAGCCTATTCTTAAATATATGCTTATAGAGCGTTTATCACATTATACTTATTAGGTCCTAACATAACTTTAATAATATTAATTATATATAAATTTAAAAAAGTATATATTTAATACTACTTAAATTAAATTTTTAAGATTTATTATATTAATTATAAGTATAAAGATAAATTTATATAAGATTACTATTATTAAAAAATAGCTAAGACTAAAGACTTATTAAAAAGTCTAAGTCTTTTTAAGATTTATAAATTTTTATTATTATTTTATTTATTATTATTTTATTATTACTATATCTTTTACTAGCCTTTTAAAAGATAGTAAAAAGAGTAGAAAGATAAAATTATTTAAATAGCTTAATAATATAAAATAAGTATTTCAATAATTATATTAAAAGTTTACATTAGTAATTTTTCAGGCCCTAGTATTAAGCGCTTTTAGCGCTTATAAGTAGGCTTAAGTGAGCTTAAGCTCGCTTAAGCTAAATTATCTTATATCCCTACTCTTAAGTATAAATATCTTTAATAAATTACTAAAAATCTACTAAAATGCTCGCTTATTTATGCGCGCGCAATGGGATTCTTTGCGCGCGCGCTGCTATACGCACTGCTCTATGCACTGCTATGCGCACTACTATGCGCGCTGCGATGGATGGATGGATGGATGGATGGATGTGATAGTGATAGTGATAGTGATAGTGATAGTGATAGTGATAGTGATAGTGATAGTGATAGTGGTGGATGGCCATGGATAGATGGCCATGGATGAATGCTATGCGATGGCCGCTGATACGCCCCCGCATAGAAATTTGATGCTCAATTGATTGCGCATGTTTTTAAGCCATCAACGTTAACATAGCATGCTCTATAGCATTCCTATTATTATATAGATCCTACTAATATCAAAAAATCACTTACTAAACCTACTTATAAATTAGGCAAATGCTTAGGGCGTTTTAAGCGCTTAGGCTGACCTAAAACATAGCCCTAAGCTCTAAGCTAGTTTTAAAAATACTAATGTATAAAAGTACTATTATTATAATATTTTAATTTAGTATAGAAAATTAAAATTAAAATTAATATATTAACCTTTATTATTACTAATATTTTATCTTAATCTAATAATATAAGCTATTAGTAGCCTATAGTTTTCTAGTTATATAAAATAATACTAATAAAATAAATTATAAAATATATAATTAAAAACTATTAATAATAGTAAATACTGTTATGGTTCTTAAAAGACCTTCCTTTTAAATCCTCTAAGTCCCTTTTACTTTAACTACTTAGTGTTCACTTTAGCTACCTAGCGCTCACTAAGGGTACTTAACACCTTCCTTTCTTCTTCTTTTCTTCTCTTCTTTGTGTTTATCTTGTATGTTAGATTTATACCTTAGGTAGAAACTTATAAATCCTATTTAACTATTATAATTATAACATCTATTTAAGATA
>KI911129.1:905329-981454 GCA_000482085.2 Cladonia metacorallifera KoLRI002260
TAATTATATAATATTACTAACTACTTATATAGATAAGGAGTAGACCTTTTATACTATAGTAGTTATATTAATTTACTAATAAAGTTAAATATAAAGAAATCTATCTAAAGTAGGTAAGAGCCTTAACTATATAGATAAAGAAAAGTCTACTAAAACTACCTAATTTAATAAATTTAATTTATAAACTATTTAAACTCCTTATAGTTTAAATAATTTATTTAATAATTTATTTAACCCTATAGTTTAAACGTTTTAAACCCTAAACTATTTAAACCTTTATGTGACTTTGTGCTAAGCCTATTCTTAAATATATGCTTATAGAGCGTTTATCACATTATACTTATTAGGTCCTAACATAACTTTAATAATATTAATTATATATAAATTTAAAAAAGTATATATTTAATACTACTTAAATTAAATTTTTAAGATTTATTATATTAATTATAAGTATAAAGATAAATTTATATAAGATTACTATTATTAAAAAATAGCTAAGACTAAAGACTTATTAAAAAGTCTAAGTCTTTTTAAGATTTATAAATTTTTATTATTATTTTATTTATTATTATTTTATTATTACTATATCTTTTACTAGCCTTTTAAAAGATAGTAAAAAGAGTAGAAAGATAAAATTATTTAAATAGCTTAATAATATAAAATAAGTATTTCAATAATTATATTAAAAGTTTACATTAGTAATTTTTCAGGCCCTAGTATTAAGCGCTTTTAGCGCTTATAAGTAGGCTTAAGTGAGCTTAAGCTCGCTTAAGCTAAATTATCTTATATCCCTACTCTTAAGTATAAATATCTTTAATAAATTACTAAAAATCTACTAAAATGCTCGCTTATTTATGCGCGCGCAATGGGATTCTTTGCGCGCGCGCTGCTATACGCACTGCTCTATGCACTGCTATGCGCACTACTATGCGCGCTGCGATGGATGGATGGATGGATGGATGGATGTGATAGTGATAGTGATAGTGATAGTGATAGTGATAGTGATAGTGATAGTGATAGTGATAGTGGTGGATGGCCATGGATAGATGGCCATGGATGAATGCTATGCGATGGCCGCTGATACGCCCCCGCATAGAAATTTGATGCTCAATTGATTGCGCATGTTTTTAAGCCATCAACGTTAACATAGCATGCTCTATAGCATTCCTATTATTATATAGATCCTACTAATATCAAAAAATCACTTACTAAACCTACTTATAAATTAGGCAAATGCTTAGGGCGTTTTAAGCGCTTAGGCTGACCTAAAACATAGCCCTAAGCTCTAAGCTAGTTTTAAAAATACTAATGTATAAAAGTACTATTATTATAATATTTTAATTTAGTATAGAAAATTAAAATTAAAATTAATATATTAACCTTTATTATTACTAATATTTTATCTTAATCTAATAATATAAGCTATTAGTAGCCTATAGTTTTCTAGTTATATAAAATAATACTAATAAAATAAATTATAAAATATATAATTAAAAACTATTAATAATAGTAAATACTGTTATGGTTCTTAAAAGACCTTCCTTTTAAATCCTCTAAGTCCCTTTTACTTTAACTACTTAGTGTTCACTTTAGCTACCTAGCGCTCACTAAGGGTACTTAACACCTTCCTTTCTTCTTCTTTTCTTCTCTTCTTTGTGTTTATCTTGTATGTTAGATTTATACCTTAGGTAGAAACTTATAAATCCTATTTAACTATTATAATTATAACATCTATTTAAGATATTAATTCATAATAATATATTTTAAATTATAAATTATTTAAATTATTATATAACTTATTACTAAGTCTACTCTCTAATATATATTTTATAGAGTATTCTTTTAATTATACTTATTAAATTTTAATAAATAATTAATATAAATAAAATAAGAAAAAATAAAAGGATTAGCTAAGTAAGTAATAGAATAGAAATAGTAATATTATAATAGTAATTTACTAGGATAGTAAGCTATATCATACTATGTAATTACTAGAGAGATAGAATAAAAAATTAGAATGATAATTTAAGCAATGTTGCGTCGCGACCTTATTAGTCCTATTGCGCGCTAGCCGTTACATCACTTACCTTACCTAGGGTCTCAAAGTAACGCCACCAAAGAATGCCTGCAACTTAGGTATTGTATTTTATACCACTAGTGTATTGCTTATATCGGCCGTTTCACTGAAAAGAATTGTCATCATTAGACGATGACTATGGAACCAGCAACGAGGGAGACAAAGAGCCTCCAGATGAATATTCCCCTGCTCGGCCTCTATCATCGCCACCTTACTCCGTCTTTAGGCTAGCGTAGATGAAATGAATCATCTTCATTGCTTCCTAAGCTGGGTGGTTCTCGACCGCTAGCAGCTTCATCTATTTTCCCGCCATCCAATTCATGACTCTTGATACAGTGGCCTCCCTCCAGAAACTAAATCTTACTTTGACCTCGAACATGATCGCCTCAGGCACTTTTCCAGCCATCACGGGCAACGCTGCCGACAGATATACCTAGCGCATCATTCTCTTATACTCATTTGCTGTTTACACTATTGCAAACATTGTTATCGCAGTTTAGAGACCATTTGTGGCGCTGTTTATGTTGAGAAGGCTTTAGAGCGCTACGATATCGGCGTTATTATGCTCACATCTGCTCGTGACAGCCAGTAAGATAGAAATTATAGGCGGCTTTTCGATCACTTATGGTGTTAATGGCGACCTGACAACACCAGGCGAGAGAGGGGGCCTACTCTGGAGACGCCTCATCTTTGTATGCTCTCGAACCTCGTAAGACTGCGGCCAGAGGAGCCTGAACTGACGGATGCGCGAAGTCTCAATACTCCTCTTAGTGTAGCTCCTATGATTTGCTTCTCATTAAATGGATCTGGCCGCCCATTTTCTTGTTCTTGTCCATAGCATCGCCGCTCGTATTCTGGATCATGTTCCCTTTTCTTTTCGAGACGTCCAGGCGTCTTGTTCATAATGGGAGCGGCCGTATGTCTTGCGTCAATACCCCTCTCACCCCCATCCGGCGCCCTGAGCGAGACTCAATGTTGATTCTTCGGCAAGAGGGACAGAAGGAGGTCCCTAAGCTCCCTAATCCACTTTCGGTTCTTGTTCTACTTAAAGTCCGTGCCACTCTAGCAGCTGTGTTGTGCTACGTTATCTATTATACGGTCCACTCTTTTTTACAAGCATCCAAATATACACTATGCATTACAGTATACCACTTATCAGGCTTGCTGACAGGTCTGATCTACATCCCATTGGCGTTGCTTGCTCTATAGCCTCGATTGTAGCTGGTACTCTTCCCCTCGCCTGATTCCCAAGTCCAAATTGAAAAGCAGCCTTTAAAAGCTAAAATCTGTCGCAGGTGGAACCTTAGATTGAGATTATTGGGTGATTGCCAACGCCAAGGTATTCCCATCGACCGTGTCAGAGGAGACGATCTCCCGACACTCCCAATCGAACACGCCCGGCTTAGGATGCGCAAGTACTCTATTAATGCCTGCGCATACTTGATCGCCACATGTGGATGGGTCTGCGTGCTCGACTGGTAAAGAGACCCTTCCGAAATGATTTGAGCTCTTAGCTCACAAGACTGGCACAAAGCACTACCTCTCGTCCTCCAATTCTTGAAAGTATTCTCCACCCGGGTTCTTTATACTGTAAGAGTTCCGTCCGTGTTCAGGAGACTCGGAATTAACAAGGAAAGTCATTGAATACTCTGGTTGTTGAAAACTACCCGGGTAAATCTGCTTTCGGTGCAAGCAGTAAACAACCTTGTTAAATGCATGCTTGCTGTTGCAGGACTGGCCGTCTTGGACGCCATGCTTAGCAGGCTAGGTTTAGCATGGTGTATTATCATGTTCGACGTTCTGCACGGCACTAGATCTCCCCTACTCTGGGTTCTAGAGAGGCAAGGGCCTTTATGGCGGCAGACGAATGGTTCAGGAGCTGAAGAGGGGTTGTGACATACAACAACGTGCCTTCGTTGTGCTAAACATTCAGGGAAGACATTGAGGGGATTTTTGGGTAGGTTGCACTAAGATCTTCAAAGAATGTTGTCAGCATTGAATTAATGAATAAGCCCGATTGCGAGATTAACGGCAAATGCGACGGAGCGCTATCATTGAGCCGAAGTCATTTTCCAGCTACCGATAGCCACATTTGACTGCGCTGTGTATCTGAGAGTTCTCCAAGTATGTTGGGGCCTACGAATCAATTTCCTGTGTGCTTCTCTGCCACCAAGTTGAACGATGAATGAGAAGAAAACCCGCCCACCCCAAACAGCAACAATCGCTCCAACGCTTACCGGATGTTGAACCGCACTTCGTCCCACTACCAGCCTAATTTGTGGCACCTCTGCTTTGACGATGCTGGTTGAGGCGGCGTTCCCAATCGTTTTGCGAATTCTTCTCTGACTCACTAAGACGCAAGCATTATTGAGATTGAGCTTCTTAAGTTTCATGGTGTCCAAAGCGTAATTTCAAGGGCTCCACAGACAACTTTGCATTGCTGATGTTGAGATTTCTATTAAGATGCTGTCGTCACTTGCACGAGTCTCAAGCGACTCTTCAGAGAGTGGATAGCTTGAACCCGCTCCAGTGAACAAGCGCACAATCATGCTGCTCAGTCCGGCTAGAATTTCAAGCCTTTTGCAGTGGCATCATCCCTCGAGAACGGAGAGTATGTCCATAATTCTAACCGTAATTGATTTGATGGCACGTAGAATCAAATATATAAGTTGGAATGTTGGAGTCCTTTGGCAATAAGACAGGCAATCAGTGACGACCCATAATAGTAGTGGGACCTGCGACTTCCACACTAAAAGCTCTGCATTGAGCGACAATTCGTCAAGTTAGCGGTCTTGGGACGGTGGGAGACATGATCATTAGGTTTTGTTGGTAGAATGAGAGGAAATGGGAGAAGGTATTCCACACTTTGATAATGCAAGATTAGCTGAGAAGTGGTGGGTGGAGGCTCCCACGTTCTCGCCCCCTCCAGGCATGTTCTTGGACCTTTCGGTATCTGCTACAACGTCTTTTGTGACTACCTTACTGTTACTATACAGCAGGTCGCCGAGGACAACGAAGAACGACGCGAAAATTGAACTCAGTACCTTAGATGATACCAAATATAAGCACGGCGGTAGTCAACAGGAGGTTTTAAGGAGGTGGTAGATGTTAGATAGAAGTGTTCCCTCCCTACTGTATGGCCGATAGAGCTGTGATTAAGAGGAAGCCCCTTAGAGAAGACCCAACGTTGGTCGGTTTAGGGACCAAAAATTTGGGTGCTTCTAGGCTTCAGCCCTATCGGCCGTACGTTTACCAGTAAGGTTTTTTTACAGCAAGGGGTTGACACTACCTACTGGCTTGTTACTAGGTAGGCAGTTCCAGAGCGTTCAGTCCCGCTACTAGAAGTATCTGTCACCAGATCGCCTTACGCCAAACTGGTCAAACAATTATCCCGCCGCCACAGCACTTGGCCCAATATCGCATCTACGAGCCTACCTTACGTTGTACAGCTGCAACACCTCAATCCTATCTCACACTTGCACGATATCACCGCAGTGGTGTAGCCAATTTGACCCGAACATGACTTGATGCGGATGCCTACCTTTCTCCGCATTTGAGCACGAAACGCTCGGACTCCATTCATACCAGCAATCATGCCCCCTCTCTTCTCATGATGGAACGTCGCCGGTCGGCAAAAAAGAGCAGGTCCTATGGCGGAACCCCCAAAGGTTCGCGTAATTCCCAAAGTTCACTCCCAGCCTCATCTTCTGGCCGCCCCCGGTTCAGGGAGCGCGTGAGGTCAGCACCACTGGGTATCCCTCAGACAGAGGACCAATTGCAGTCACGGTCTAGGTGTCCTGAAAATATACTAAATGGTAGGCCTGGGAGGGGAAGTCAGACATCGGAGTCGCCGTTAGGTACTCCGTCCTCTCCCTCGTCAACTAGTCCGACATACTATGGCACCCAGTCGCAGCGTGACAAAGGCACCAGTCAAGCCAAACCTTCCACAAGCCGGAAGTCGCACGGAACGCCTGCTGAGAATGACGGGAAAGATGGAAGCACAAGCGATGTCCAAGAAGTTTCGTTGGCAGTCCTAGGTGCTCCCGCTGTAGGCAAGTCGACTTTCGTGCATTGTGCGCTGGATCTTAAAAAGCCCTCTACATCGCCCGTGGCAAGCAAGAAGGTATCACTGGAAGGCCAGATCTCGATTGTTCGACTGTTTGAATTGGGGTTAGATGACGTGGAAGTGACATCGGAGCAGAGCATGCGTTGGCCTGAAAAAGTGGGCGATGAATGTATGCCACGCGTTGATGGCGTACTGGCTCTATATGATGTGATGAATCAGAATAGCATAGCTCCAATACCACCTCTATTAAGTGAGTCATTCAGATTCTTATATCGTTGTTGTAAAGCAAGAATGGCATGGTACTAAGGGGACCCTACACATCTTTGAGTGGAGCAAATTCTACGCTAGCTCTCCATCTCTAGCAACCTATGCTTACAATGTACTCTGTTCATAGAAGCACTGGCAAACGATGCTGTGCCGACAGTGCTTGTCTCCGCTAAATGCGACAACGCCCTTACATCGTGGGAGGTTGACCAAGAGAAGGTGGAAAGCTTCTGCAACAGTCTCGATCTCGAGTCTTTCCAGACATCAATATCTGCTCCTGAAACCCACAAGAGATGCATATCCGTTATTCTGCGGAATATCATGCTAGAAAGGCGTCGTAAGTTCCCCGGTCTTACATGTTACCTTCTGTCTTCCACAACAGTGCTCCACGTGCTTCGTGATCCCGGGACTGCCTTTGATTCTCAAGCGCTCATTCGCTGATTAGTAGAAGAAACAATACCAAATAAACGCCCCTTGAGGCCGCGCGCCTCGACTAGTTCAGGATCCAAGATTGCTATGCCCTCGCCAACAACTGGAGATATAAAACACAGTCGTGCCGCCTCCGAAGTCCCTATCTCTGCGTCAGTGACAGCTGACCCAGTATCAACATCGTTGCGTAGGGCCACCATGGAAGCTTCTCCTGCTGTTTTCTCCAAAACTCGCCATAAGTCGGGAAAGGGCTCGGACGCAGCATCTAATGGTCGCCACTCCCCTGTTTCAAAGCTGTACGAAGAAGGCAGCGATGAAGATAATGCATCGACCATTCATAGCGTTAATGGCCAGGGTGTGCAGCCTAGGCCAGCTGAATTTGATATGGCTATTAGGCCATATCCTTCAAATCAATCCGATGCACGCGAAGACCCAGACGAGACTGTCGCTGATGTTAACCCCATTGATTCACTAAAAACCAGTCCTAAAGAAATGGAGGAGGGGATTGTTCAGGAATCGGGTGCGACCTTCGATGATCTAGTTGATCGGCTTTTGAGGCAGCCCATGTCGAAACCTGATACGAAATTTGCAGCCATTTTCCTGTGCCTATATCGAAAATTTGCCGCCCCTTACTCGTTGATTTCAGCCATCGTCCGTCGGTTCGAAGACTTGAACGACGCAGAAATTCCGTATCTCACCCGAATGACCTCGCAGCTAAGGTACCTCAACATTCTCAAAGACTGGATATCTGATTACCCGGGTGACTTCGCGCACCCTACGACACGTCGAATCATGGCTGGCTTTGTACAAAGTCTGGCTGGTTCTCAAGAATATGCAGTGGCTAGCAAAGAGATCAGTCCACACCTTGATGTGGTATCGGAAGATGATGACACCGAATGGGCTTGCTCAGACAAAATGAGGAGTAGGGCAAACACCATGGAGAGTTTCCTTACCATGTCCTCCATTCCGAGTACGGCCTCAACAGTCAACGCTGACTCTCCAACGCTTACTGCCGACTCTTCGACCGAAGACATTGTCGATCATGTGAACCCCGAAAAGCCAGCATCGTCACAATCCACCAGGATCTCAGCGACTCCATCTTCAGCTTCTAGCATAAGTAGGTCTGATAGCCACTCCACCGGCTCATTCCAAACACTCCTAAACACAGTTGAAAATGCTCAGAGGCAAGCCCAGTGCCTAGCTCCCTCGCCCCGCGTTCCCCTTACTAAGATTCAATGGCATCAATTCATGGAGCTGCCGGACGAGAAAATTGCACGGGAACTTACTCGCATGGATTGGATGATGTATTCTGCAATAAGGCCCCGTGATTTGATCAGGCATGTCAGTCTACCAGCTGAACAGAAAGATAAATGTACCAGCCTTGAACATGTTAACCGCATGATCCAACATTTCAATCACGTAGCATTTTGGGTCGCCAACTTGATACTGCTTCGTGACAAGGCGAAGCATCGCGCGAAGGCCCTGGAGAAATTTATGGGAGTAGCTTGGAAATTGCGTCAACTTAACAATTACAATTCTCTAGGTGCAGTCATTGCTGGCATAAATGGCACGGCAGTGCACCGACTGGCCCAGACCCGGGAACTTATTCCCCCACAGGCGCAAAAGGAATTCATGCGCCTTGAGATACTCATGGGGACTCAGAAAAGTCATTTTGCATATCGACTGGCTTATGCGAACACCTCGACCGCGCGCATCCCGTTCCTGCCATTACATCGCCGAGATCTTGTCCTTGCTGAACAAGGCAATAAGACTTATGTTAGTCTTGGAGAAATCAAACGCATCAATTGGAAGAAATTCGAGATCATGGGCGAGGTCATTATAAGTATTCGTCAAAGCCAACAGGTCCCTTATCCCTACATTAGTCGCAATGATGAGATCCGGCAACTCGTGCTGGACGGCCGGTTCTGCAAGGACGACGATGTGAGTTCCCTGTGTCTTACACATTTACATAGTCTGCTGTTTCGCATTTGAAGCGTTGATGCCTTACTGCATTCCATCATAGTATCCCGCCCCATTGCCCCGATTGTCCCCGGATTGTCTATTTAAATATGGGCAAGAACTGACAAGTCTTTAGCAACTTTACGAGCGTAGCATTCAACTAGAAGCACCTGGTGCTGGGGAAACGAGTAGGAGAAGGTTTAATTGGTTCCAACGGTGAAGCTCATGATTGAATGACACATTACGTCTATAGTGCATCATGATGCACGAACTGTGGATGAATAATGCAATAGCCAATCATTTGGAAAGCTTTGCTGTTTCGACATGATACTTGAAGTACATGTTTGCAAGCCTTTGATTGATTAATTGAGACATGGTTTGCATGTAGGCTGACTGAGGAGTATCAGCAAGGCGCTTGAGGAATTTTCGCAAGATTTACCGGGATCATTGGACGTCTAACGGCTTCATGGTTGCACCTAGGCCTGAAGACTTTAGACGCACATAGTTGTTGTTTATGTCGATGAGTAGGGCCTTGATATTTGATGGATGTCATCTCCGGCCATAGGCGACTAAAAGCCATCTTTATACCTCGTCAGCGACAATTTCTGACTGATTTCCCTGCGTGATTCTCATGGCAAGCTTTGAGAACTCCCGTAAACCCTCCCCATCATCGCCATCAAGACGCCTTAGCTTTCTCAGCTGGTGAAGGCCAGCCTTAAAGCTTTTCTGCTGGGACCACGGAGCAACTGCACTCCTGTCACGACCTCGTCCCCTGCCTCTGCTTCTTCCGCGCCCTCGGTCAGTATGAATCCTGCTAGACGAATGGTCATCATGTTGGTCATTTATAGGCTCCGTCGTAGCTTCATAAACCACTTGAAGCTGTGAAAATAGACGAGGAAAGCGCTTGTACAGAAGTTGAAGATCTGGAGACCAATCAAAGGAAGTTGCTGAGTTGGCTGCAAATAAGGATCCACCATGTTCATCATGAAGGTTGCTAGGACTAAGAAATGGTACTGGCGGGGGCTTTGGTGGCAACCCAGTAGGTGCGGGGCGCTCAATGGAAGGACTGGATGCTTCTGCGTGGGTATTTTGGTGAGATTTGTAGCATTCAAGAGAACAGCTTAGAGCAGTCAGCATGTCTATGTTGAGATTGCGAAGGTCTAATACCCACTATTGTAATGGACAGGAAGGACATTTGTACCTTGCTGTCTGAGTATTGCAGACTCCACATGGCATTGCCATGCCTCAAATATTCATCACGCAGAAGATGTTGTGAAATCGGGCTTACCTAGGTAGGGCTGCATTTATACAGTGCCCGACCGCGGTTGCGCTTCGGAGATTAGTCATTATGACGTTGTGTGGAGCATGTTCGCTTGTCCCTTCATGTCTCGCAGCGGGAGGTTGCAACTTTGTCTTCTTTGAGTATGTTAGCCAAAATGCAACGAGCCTTTATCCCTTCCAAACTACTGCGTTGCTCAAGTATAACGTCATGGAGATCGCCACAGTGTCGCCGAGCTTTGCATCAAAGTACTAGAATAGCGCACCCAACAGCATTAAGCCCAAGCTTAAGACCACGCATTCTCCCTAGGAATACACAAATTATATCTTCCAACAGGCTTCTTGCCGGTGGAATACGATCTATCTTCATACAGACTGAAAATACACCCAATGCTGATGTGAGAAATCATTCATGATGCGATCATGGACCAGCTACTGAATCACCGAAGGCGCTTAAATTCCTTCCCAACCACCCCATTCTACCTGAAAATCTGTCCTCGCCCTTCCTCGAATATCTTTCGCCTAGATCTACCTTAGCCCCACCACACCCGTCGCCTCTAGCTGCACGGTTAATGAACATTGACGGTATCACTTCAGTATTCTACGGCCCCGATTTCATCACTGTCACAAAAGCAGCGGACGCAAATTGGGCACACGTCAAACCAGAAGTCTTCAGCTTAATAACGGAAGCGGTCACTTCAGGGGAGCAAATCGTCAGTACCGTTGAAAACAAGTCGTCTGAGGCGGGTCAAGAGGGAGGCGAACAGGATACTCTGAGCTATGACGAGAATGATAGCGAGGTAATTGGCATGATTAAGGAACTTCTTGAAACTAGGATCAGACCCGCGATCCAGGAAGATGGCGGTGATATCGAATTTCGAGGCTTCGATAATGGAAACGTCCTGCTGAAGCTCCGTGGAGCTTGCCGGACGTGCGACTCGAGCACGGTTACATTGAAAAATGGGATTGAAAGTATGCTAATGCATTACGTGCGTATATCTAGACGTCCTTTCGATTCCACACGTACTGACGTGCCTGTTCATAGATCGAAGAAGTCAAGGGCGTGATCCAGGTACTCGACCAGGAGGAGGAGATCGCAATGAAAGAATTTGCTAAATTCGAAGAAAAACTGAGGCAACAAAAAGGACCTGATGCCGTCGCCTCGACTGTGGGTAAAGGAAGTCTTGATACTGTCGGGGCTTGAAGTGGTTACATGATCTGATAGGGTCGCAAGGTGTTTGGGTTATAAGCGTATACTACGGTTTGCTACCTTCACATGGCACGGAGCTAGGGGATGTCCCATGACTCAATCTAGATGTCTAGTGGGAGGATCCGGACTGGCCAGCTAGATATATGAATAGGTTCATCTTATTTGCGAGAATTGAGGCATCAAGTGACATAAATTTGGCGGTTCGATCATAGCTCTACAGCTCACGGTGTTGCTTGAAGTAGGTGCATAACGTCCTGCATGCTTTCATATCATTGTAGTCCACATTAATTCCCATTGAAACAGTGTTGCCTGCGCTCGACCCACGTACTTAAGTAGGTGTAGGTCTCGCCCACCGCTGCATGACATACTTCTAGCAAGACTCTGGCTTAATTGGCTTGGGTAAAGACAATCGAGATCGGCGGGCAAAGACCTGTCCGCGATATAGAATTTGACGGTGAGGACCAGCTGGAGTGCTAAGTAGCTGGAAATTGCGGCTGGCATAGCACTGCTGCATACCCCACATCCCCAATTGACTGGGTCTGGATAGTTTCCGACTGTGGCGCGAAGGGACTTGTAGCGTTCTCGAATTGAGCAGCATTCTCTTGCAGTCCTCATACTTAGGACCATAGCTTATTCGGAAACAAACGTACGTATTCCTAATAGCAATAGTAGTCGCAAAGTCCCCATGACCCAAAACGTGTAATCATACTGCAGTCTGGAGTAGCCCCAATGAATACCTGCCTTTTCCTTTTAGACCGAGTTTCATGCACGCGTGCTGAGTCTTGCCTTCGCAGCGACAATAATATTGCCTCGTTGTACAAGAGGCTTAGGCTATTTAGTGGAACAGATTGGAGAAGTGATCTTGTGATCTTTTCCCCCCTCATATGCGAGTCCAGAGTCGCTGTTATGCAAGCCTACGGTGCTTAATGTTGGATGAATGATCGCCGTCGAACTACGTCCCAGGGTCATTGACCCCTCTTCTTTAGCTCCTCCACGTTTGATCGAACGCCTCTCGCCTCTTTTAGGGCCGCTTCCGCGGGGTCAAGCCCGCCCAAGAAAGCCTGGGGAACATCCTGGCAATCCTGCCATTCTTCAACAACATTTCCTTTCCCATTACATTCCTAGAATCATATCCTGTCTTCAGTGACACTGCATAAACTCAACGAGCAGCGACGACTGTTGAACTGACGCAACCATTGAAAGATCTTGCCTGACGGAAATTTGCCTACCTTCTTGCACTAAGCCGCCCTGACAATCGTTCCACCCGCTCGAGTCTCGACTTCAAGTCCGCAGACCACGCACAAAAGCTACGAAACCGAGTCCTTCCACTCTCTCGACTCTACCGAGTAGTTCCAAACCTCAATGAGACCCGCAACTACAACTCCTCACGCTATAGAGTCGAGAAGTTGAAATCTCATTCAACGCCACGCCAGACCGTTCATTCCACACTGCTGTACTACGGGCTTCGCACCTAGCGGGTGCGGCAAGAAGGAGGGGGTGGAATCCTTAGTGGTGTTCCGTACGGTCGTCGTATGGGCTTGATAGAGATACTTGGCGGGGCTAAGACGCGCTGCAGTTCATTGCGGAGAACACAAGAGACCCTAAATCTTACGATTCCTTTTCGATCCTTGTATACATAAATTCGCCTGTATTATCTCGGAGCTACTTTCTTTTGGTACGGAACCCCGGAAAATTGACGAGCGCATATGGTGAGAACCGCTGATTGCTTTGCAGCAATCTCGCCATGCGTCTAACCAGCTAATCTCTCTCAAGATACCCAGCCATTCGATTAGCGTCCTCTTTGCAACTCTCCAGCATATATTAGACGGGTAACAAGCCAAATAAAGACTGTGAATAATTAGAACGGCTAGGTGGGTGAGTCTGTCATTCCCAATTCGCAAAGTACTCGAGCTACATTCGCGACTTTTGTTACAATGTCTTGCTCGGACCGTTATGATTCGCCAGATAATAAATACAACACTGTGCTAAGACATGGCTCTATGCTCCTTCGTATATCCCATACAATACTCCTGTACGATGTCGGAAGCTAATACAACTGAGGTGGCAGACACTGTACAAAAAAAACTTTGGTATTAGATCAACATACCTCGGGAAACTTCCTGACTCCGTCTGATCAAGACATCGAACACGATCACATACGATAACCGGTTGGGCGCGTGCTGAACGTCTAGGTGGCCCGCAAACGTATGTGCATGCTGCATTCGTCCGTCTGTATCATGTCGAACTTCTAACAAAACAGGCTGTACAGAATCACAGAAACCCATTCTTCTATCGTGTCTCAATCCCTATAGTATTTCTTACCACCTAGACTGGGATCTTGCAAGGACATTTTCCGGTGTAAGTGACTGCACAAGCAACATTTTGTGGTCCCTCTACTACGAGATATCAACACACGTTACTGATCTCATTGCTACTATTATAGAATCTCCCTCAACACATCAAGTGAGTCCTTCCCCATGTTGCAAGCCTCAAGATCATTTCCTTTGCCCACATATCCTTATCCTCAACAATAAGCACGCACCTCAACACCAAACTAACCACACGCTTCCTGCTTTGACATCCTATTTGACAGCGATTTTGACGCTTGCTAAGTCACATCACATGAGCCATTTCCGCATTACATAATTTTCTCTGTTTCTGCTGGTAGTGCAGATCCCCAGTCATAAAAACTTCTTACGCTTTAGCTGTGGCGGTGATCTGACCGGTCTTCACAGGGCGTCTTTCGTAATAATGGTGTCTTACCATTAAGTACCTCTCTAACCGTGGTATTATATACAGTTTGAAAAGTCATGACTTCTAATCCAATTTCACAAGGCCAGCAAGGTCAGCCAAAGCGTACCTCCTTCAGTGGCTTCCCAGGTGTCAATGCCTCAATGTTCCTTGATAGGTCCAAAGCTGGAATGCGGGGCTCTACACCAGACTCAGAGGTACTTGCCTCCTCAGATGATGAGCAAGATCATCATCACCGTTTACATCAAGTCACCAGTAACCCTGGACCATTACCAACCCGCCGCGCTTCATGGCTCACGGAAACGCAGCAAGCGCAGACTCGCAAGGGGTCCTTTGGAGGTAATGCACCCTTTTCTCCAGCAAGTCCCAACTCTGTGGGAGCTCCTAGCGATCAAACGCCGTGGAGTAACAACGCAGGCTCAACTACAGCATCGACTATAGGTCGTGGTCATTCAACCAGTACTTCCTTTCCTTGGGGTAGCACAATTTGGAACAGCGATTCGCAGAAAGGACCACCGCAACGTTTGACCGAGGTATTGCCATCGCCAACCAGTATGGTACCCCCTGGATCCGCTGGTCTCCATACTGAGGAGCCTTTGCATAGCCCTCCCATAGCCCAAGAGAATATGACCGAGTCAGCAATCCCATTCGCGATTCCCCTTCAGCCCACTCTCAAGACATATCGATCACAATCGTACTCTGTTGGTCAACTAGATCCAGAATCCACGGCCATGCCTCCTTCCAATTACAGTGGGTACAATGCGTACGGGCGTCAAAGGAATGGAGCACCTTACTCGGGCTTACAACACAGACCGTCACGCCCGAGTATGCTTGGAGACTTATCACATGATCCCTCGCTCCTAGGACAGCTTCGTGAGGTTGAAGATGATGAGAGCTCAAACGAGTCAGAGTCAGGTGCCCCACTATCCACTACGCAGCACATCGAGCAGCTTACCATGGAGAATACTTTACTGCGCCAGATGGCTGCTGAAAAATACGAATTAGGACTTGCGAGGAACCGTAATATATCAGCAACTAGCAATACAGGCAAAACACCACGTAATACTGGTCAGAGTTATCAGCAACGTATGCGTGATAGTGTACCTGAAGGGTCGGACTACGCCCTGTATGACATGGACGAATCTGAAGCTTCCCCGTTGTACAAATATGAGTCTTCGAATGGGAGGCGATCAAGTGAGTACGCGGCTAAATCAAGTGCACAATACATAATCCCAGGTATACCAGAGAATCGGACCTTAGAGAGTGTCAAGAAAGGACACTGGCAGAGCTCTTTGGGGTTCGGGGGCATCGGAGAACCCCCACAAAGCCGACGCCATTCTTTCGCCGATGTACCCACAAGCCAAAACTCGATTGGGTCTGCCGAGGAATCTCAGAATGGGAACATACTGGCAGACCTCGGCCTTCGGGCCGATGGTAGACACGGAAGCCCAGGAGGATATGGAGATAGTCTGAGTCGCCAGTCCCAAGGCGAAGGTAGTGAGTATACCCAATTTCATTGGAGTCAGCGTGTGCAGGAAGAAGCTTTAGAACAGGAAAATTTACGCGGTCGTCTTTTTGCAGTGTCTTACTTCTCTCGAACCGACCCGATTCTGCGTTCAGAGACCCACCGGCCCGCCCTCTCCCCAACCGGGGTGCACCAATCCTACATGCAAAATCAATACGGTCGTCCTCAGCATCTCGGCCATGCTCAGACACGTCCTAATCAGCTGCTTTACATGGTCACGTTTAAAGCTCAGCGAGCGGATGTCTTCTATGTCCAAGAAGGCACCGGCCTTCATGTGAAGAAGGGGGACTTAGTTATCGTAGAGGCGGATAGGGGCGCAGACCTAGGTACTGTAGCCAGCGACAGTATCCCTTTTGCGGAGGCAAAAGACTTAAAAGACAAGTACATGCAAGAACACTTTCAATGGCTCATGGTCTTCTCCCGGCATGGCCAAAATGGTACAGTTGCCGGTCCAAACCCGAACGGCCAACCAAGCTCGTCGACTAGTGCTATTGGAGGCATGGGGGGCTCTCCCAATCAGACTGGTGCACAAGATCTACCAAGTAGCGAGTTGAAACCCAAGATGATCAAACGCTTAGCACAAAATCACGAAATTCAAACTCTAAGAGACAAAGAGGGTAACGAAGCGAAGGCCAAACGTGTCTGCCAGCAGAAAGTAGTTGAACACCGCCTGAACATGGAGATACTAGAAGCCGAATTTCAGATGTGAGTCATAGTGAACGAAAAGCAGGGCCATATCAGTATTGACGTCTCTTAGGGATTGGAAGAAACTGACCTTTTATTACTTTGCTGACGAGTACATAAACTTCAACTCCTTGGTGACAGATCTTTTCAAGATTTACAAGACCCGTATCTGGATGTCAGCTATCAATCCAGCGTCTTTTCAGACACCTCTGGGAGGCCTGCAAATACCTGGTGGTGTGGGTGCTAACACCTTTGCCGGCGATAATGATCAGTACCTCAACCGCCGTCAACAGCGGCAGAATCTACCTGCAACATCAAACGCTTCAAATCAGGCAGCTCTAGGGACTTTCGATCAGGCATGGAGTCCGACTCGGGACGGCGCGACCAGTAATGGAATGGCATTTCCTCACCTTTATGCGCAGCCTTTCCCGCCGCCGGACCTTGATATGCGCCAATTAGACCAATATCCATTGGAATACCGCCAAGGTCTCCAACAGGTCCTGAACATGCAACCAACCTTCAGCTCGCCAAATTATAATGCACCTAGTCTACACCATTCGTCTTCCTTCACCTCCAGGCCCGACAGCGGCAATGGCGTACCTCAACCGTCCCAAGGGCTTGGCAGAGATTGGAACCAAGCTATGCAAGGGCTATCACTTGGTCATTGATCATCGCTGGAACCGTAATACAGTGCTTAGGACCTTCGAGAACGATTATCTAGTCAAAATGCCGTAGTGCCTAAAGGGCTTGAGAATGTTCACTTACGATTTATACTTGTGCTCCTGCACCTAGCGGCTCCATATCTTCCTACTTACCCAAAACATCTGTTTCATCTCGAGATCCACTTAGCGAAAGGTTCTGGGAAGGGTACACTTGCTAAACGGAGGCAACAGTCATTGTCCAGGACTCAATTTGATATTCGCGGCAGGCACGTTTGATAGGGTCTGCCCATGACTTTATGACGATATGAACGCATAGAGTAATTTACTTGCTTCAGTCTCTACGAATTATAGGAGAAGAGAGCAGCGGTGGACCTATTGCGTGCGGTTGGATACCTTTCCAGGTGTGGCAGCCTATTGCAGACATAGCTTCCTAGATTCATTCATTTGCGATGGGGATTTAGCTAGAGCTTTGAAGCAAGAACAAGAACACTTCTGCTATATCTTGCATCGCATGCTGCTGAAGAGAGTCTCAAAGTTGCCCAACCGTCAGCCCGCGTGTGGCAACCTGGGACAGGGGCGTGAACAATCAATCGTATATGAACCAAGGATTTAGAAGGTGACTACGAGGTGTTATCATTTTGGATGATCAAATTTCCTTTCATCAACATGCCTAGCCAATTGGACCAAAAGCCACGGATTTAGCCGAATGGGATAACACATCAGTCAGGTTTACCCGCGGGCCAATCCATCGACTCTCCATTACGACCAAATTTTGTCACGAGATCCGGCGACCTTATGGCAAAAGCTAGAAAGCGGTCTGTTGGTATGTTTCATGCAGGCTCTAAACACAAGTAATATTCACTGACATCGTGCAGAAGCAGACTTCGAACAAACAAATTCAAAGAGATCCAAGCCCAGCATGGAAGACATACCTGACTCGGAAGAGGATCGTGGCCGTTCAAGGAGCGAGTAAGCTTAAATCTGAGGACTTGAGTCCATCTCTACAGACTCACCATTGGTTAGTCAATTTCTAGCTGCTGCAAAGGAGACCACGAGACGCAGCAGCGTAGCAGTTACAAACTTCACTAAGGCTGTTGATGAGCGGAACCAGAAGCTGAGCAACCTACTAGATGATCTTACTCTCAAGATGTGCGCTTACTCTGCTTGGTTCTACAACCTTTAGATTATATGGACATTGACTATATTGCAGTACAGAAACAGACACACGACAACGAGGCTCGCTTCTTAATATCCTCACTAAGAGCTACCTACCGCATCTCACCGAACGTACATGGCTCGAGCCACTTTTACATAGTTACAAGACAGATACGAAGCCCACGGAATGCATCGTCTACAACGTCGCCAAGTCAAGCATTGACCAGTCACGACAGCTAGTTGGGCACTACAATCAAATCTGCCAGCAGATTGCTGCTGCTGAAGGTGGTTTGAGGTTTGATTCTGGAGCGGAGGGTGACATCCAAGCGCTGCAGAAAGTCCTACACAGCCAAGGGGAGAAGGCGAAGCTCCAGATAAATTACATTGTTCGTGGTAGCAGCAAGTCGGTGAAGGGGCCATGTGACATCAATGCAAGTGCAGAAGGCGATGATTTATGGAGTAGGTTTGCTGTGCCATCTAAGGACGACAGTAAAGCTGTCAGAGACAAGGGCGAGAGCTGGGCGACGGCAGCGGAGCATATCCACAAGGGCGTGCAGCGCATAGTCAAGTACTTGCCAGAGGACAGCGAGTGATGGTTGCACGGTTCGAAAGAGACTACGGTGATTGCTGAAGGCTGTCTCTTTGCGCGAGGTGGGAGCTGCTGCTCTTGCTTTTCGTCCATTACTGTAGTCGAGAGGACTTCTTCCATAGTTATCATAACATGGCTTAGTACCACAAGATAATATCACTAGACACCGAATGTAGTGGACGCACAGCACTATGTACAGAAGGAATCATACACGCTTGTCAAAATCTGAAAGTCGCGGACTCTCTGATTGGTGGATGTTTCCGGACCTTTCGGCTGCCAAGCTAGGGCCTCGCTTCGATGTTTAGTCAATTCCACAACTCTAACCTCCATCTATAGTACGTGATCGAATCCCATTACAGGACCACGTCAAAAACCTCGCCCCTACAATCAAGGTATGCAATGCTCCTGGTCAACTTCTCCAGCATGATCCATGTGTCGTCTTGTACAGGGTTTTGGATGCCTCTGCTGAAGCTTGAAATGGCTGACCGAAGCGAACCAGATGGGTGCCCTCAAATACGTAGAGGAGCTTCAGAAGAAGAAACAATCCGACGTCCTCCGCTTCCTTCTACGAGTCCGATGCTGGGAGGTAAGAAGAAAGCCCTCCCAAGCCCTCCAATAAGACCTTATGAGGTCTCGCTCCATACCTCTAGGAAGGGGCTAGCGAATACTTTTGTGGCACCAAACTGTGTCTTGCTATACACTCGTTGAACATTGCTGAGAGTGCATCAATATAGCTCCGACAATTGAATGTCATCCACCGCGCCTCCCGTCCTTCTCGCCCAGACAAGGCTCGTCGTCTAGGCTACAAAGCCAAGCAGGGCTATGTCATCTACCGCGTCCGCGTGCGTAGGGGTGGCCGCAAGAGGCCCGTACCTAAGGGTGCTACTTACGGTATATCTCCCAGAAACATTCCAAGGGATCTGAAAGCATTGCTGACAGAAATCGTCGAATAGGCAAACCTACCAACCAGGGTGTCAACCAGCTCAAATACCAACGTTCCCTTAAATCTACCGCCGAAGAACGTGTCGGCCGCCGCTGCGCCAATCTCCGCGTGCTAAATTCCTACTGGATCAACCAAGACTCTACATACAAATACTTCGAGATCATTCTCGTTGATCCCCAACACAAAGCCATCCGTCGTGATCCCCGTATCAATTGGATCGTCAAGCCCGTCCACAAGGTCAGTTTATCATCTCTACCATCTCCTACGATACATGACAGCACGCTAATACGAGCCTAGCATCGCGAATCCCGCGGTCTTACCGCCACAGGCAAGAAGTCTCGAGGTTTAGGCAAGGGTCACAAGTTTAATAAGACTACGGCGGGTAGAAGGAAGACATGGAAGCGTCACAACACCGAGTCGTACTGGCGTTATCGTTAGGATATGGTTTGTTGTGTACTACTCTAATGCATGATCTGAGCGTTAGCTGCGGCAAAAAGCTACAATAGTTAGCTATCACGGAAATGAGAAGAACTTTTAAGTAAGCGCATGCTGTGTTGTCCCGTTGTGGACCTCGTGTGAGTGAATGGGTTCAATGGTTTCGGAAGGACACTAAAATTGCTCGTCTATCTCATTCCGTCGTATAGACTTGCATCTTCAAGCCTTGTTCTGTGAGATTATACCCCTAATGGAAAATACATGCACATCAAGGGTCTACAGTGGCATCTGAGCAGAGCATATGGTTGCTTAATGATATTCTAAGATGAAGACTATTGCTATCAGTCTGCAAAATCGTTGGATGGATTTGAGTCATGCAGGTCAACGCAAGGGATATCATTCTATAAACAGCTTGAAGCTTCTGAACTCCTCCCAAACGCCCATTGTACGCTGCTGGGCATAAGGCGACCCGTAAGCGAATCCCCTGAATTATTACAATATGTCACACAACAATTACCATACCGACCAGTCGATTTTATTGGGTATCTCAGTCGTTACTTCATTCCAAATCCTACGCTTTCAGTGACTGCTGCCCAGAGCTTCTCCTCGAGGATCTCCCTATTCTTATATCGATCTAATGCAAGCATGTTGAAACATGTTCTTGCTGTCGGCAATCTCGCGCTGTGAGGTCCACGACATATGATTTTTATGACTAGACTCGTGGCACCCATCGCTGGAATACGGTCGCTAGCTGTAATGAAGCTTAGCAACTTTCGTTGATCTTTGGCGGTGGCGTTTGCAAATGTTTCCCAGAACCATCTCACCACAGGCTCACGGGCCGCATCTATGCCCTTGCCCCAACCATCGTAGATCGCGACTGTCCGTAGCGTTCCCACATCTAAAGGCTCGTCTGAACCACGCACGAGGAGCTCGATCTCTTCAGGCCGGAACAAAGAGAGTGCATTGCCTCCACAGACCGTGAAGAAGCCACGCTTGAAAGGCTCGTACTGACGAGCTACCAAAGTATCAAGCAGTTGCCTGATGTAAAGTTCTACAAATTCATGTCGATTCTTGTTGGTTACAGCTCGTTTCTCTCCATTTGGACAGAGGGGAACCTGTATCACATGGCCATACCGCTCAACATCGGCAACGAAGTCGCGACAAAAGGTTTCTTCGACATCGCCGTCGAATTCAAGAAGCTCTTTGAGGCCATGAGCCAGCGACGGGTGTAACTCAGCAAGGTCATCAAGAGTGTATCCTGGGGCTGGCCGCAGTGAAGAGGTTGCTGGTCCAGTGTAATGTGGTGCAGATGCAAGAAGTTTCCGAAAGGTAAATGGAGGAAGAGCAACGTCGAGTATCGTAGAATTGTAGATAGCAAGGCCAAGCAGTACACCTACCAGGAAGAACTGATCGGACGTCTCAAACGTGTTGGGGTTGAAGTAGCAGTAATGAGACTCTTCGTCGTACGCAAACAAGCCATGTTCTGGGTCAAAGATTTCTCGCACTAAGAGTAGGAACCATTCTTTGCGAAGTCCACCAGAGTCGAGCCCTTCCTCACCTTTGAACTCAATCTTCAAACCTTTCTTGATATCTTCTTGACCTGTGCCGACCACTTCGCTGACACCACGGAGACTGTCTTCTACCAGACAATCTCTGCGAACTTTTAGTACGAGGTACTGGTCAATCACCTTCCGGCTCGTAATACTATTAAAGAAAGCCTCGCGAGCCTTGATCTCCATTTGTCGACGAGCATCATGTTCCATTATACGTATTTTGGCCCATATTGACAAGAACATCGGGTACTGACAGAACGAAAACTTCCCCCTCCTAGATTCCCAGACTTCGAAATCGGCAACCAAGTCTTGATAGTCCACAAGTGTGTTATAGAAAGCACTCGTCGGGAGAAGCTGTCCCTGTCGACCGGCTCGCAGCAACGAACCGGAACCAGCTCTGGTCCTGCCAGCTGCAGACAAAGTAGATTTGCCGGTTTCTTGTGTCCATGAAGAACCTTGGATATTTGCGGAGAACAGCAATGACATGACCTTCGCAGCAGCTTTAATCTGCCAATCTTCGGCATACAGAACTCCAACAGTCTTCTTTTCCGGAGACTTCGGTGCTGGCGAAACGCCAAGAGCAGCATGGAGGTGAGCAGATGTTCCGGCCCCTGGCCCAGATATACTAGGTATCAGACCACCAGTTTTGTCGATACAATTAGAATGCGTTCTACCGGACTGTTTGGAAAGCCGGTATGTGACAAAGCTACCAACCAATTCTACTAAACTGCGTAAATGAGATTTTGAAAACCTACAGAACCAGTTTACAAAATACTGATGGCATTCGATTGACGAGTTTGCCATGAGCCCTAGAATTCGTTTTATGATGCCCGAATGAAGTCCTGTGCTACTGCTCTTTGTACTTGGAGATCGTCGAGCGGAGGTTGAGAATTGGTGAAGCGGTGCTACATACGGCCTTTGAGTGCAAGTATGAACCTGACCATCTGACCTCGCAGACGTGTCTGAGTTCATGTACGTCAATTTACTAGCGTCCGAAGTATGAAGTAGCGGATTTGCCAGTAAGATGAAGAGAAAACGAAAATCTTCAGGCTTTTTCAAAGGTCTCCCTGGACGACGAAGCACGGTTTCTGATGCTTTTAGCAACGTTCGCCGGACATGTGCGGAAGCTTCAGCAATCTCGTCTTCCATCAGCTGGCGTAAGCCTGCAGGGATAGGTCTTAACAAGCCCTCTTGTTCTTTGTCAAGCAACATATCCTCGTTCATACGATCTAATCTCTCTTTCCAGGTACGTCCGCCAGAAACGACTGTATGATACCAGTCATTGAGCTCAGACCAATTGATGCGCGGAGCTTTCAAGTTCACTCTTTCTTCCGAATTCCCATTCAGCGTTTGCCCGGCCTTGCTCCGCGGTCGAATGTGCTCAGGCTGGCTTCGTCCTGTCCACCACATCCCATTTTCGGCAAAGTCACCAAGTAGAAGCATTTTTGCGTCGAGTTCCGGAAACGCTGCTTCAGTAGCAAAGCAGTCATAGGGCATTTGGGTTGAGCATTTCTCGATGACCGTACCTTCACTCGCTGCGCGATGAACTTGAGGAGCCTTATGGGTGAGAAAGGCTGCATTGAGGCATTCAACACTACTGAAGCAAGCTATGATATAATTCTCCAATGGCCTGAATATGTATCGCGAAGGTTCCTGGGTGTGCTGTTGAACGTCATCGGAGGGTTTGTTCGTAGCTTCTAGGGGGAAAGATTCAACTGGGGGTGGAGGTGGAGCTCTAGACGGGGACAATATGACTTGAGGCGCAGTCGATCTTGTGGGAAACTTGACGCCGGCTCTGAATGGCAATTGTAACGATCGTACTCCGTTCATTTCTCCATTGGGGTTTTCATGAACAGTTTCTGGAGTGTTTGCCGAGAATTGGTCAAGCTTCGATTGTAGGTAGTCTCGTAGGCATTCATCAATCAGGCTATGAGTCTTTTCTGAGGATAGATAGGGGACTGAGGTTGCATGTTAGGGACACGTGAAAGAGGCCAAGGAGTACCCGCACCTTTCTTTGGTAAAGCTGGCTTCGCGGATGTATGTGACGGATTTGAAGCCTCGGCTGCACGCCCATCCCCTAAAATCCCTGCGGCCTGCTTCAAGTCGTTGATCATAAGGCACACTGTGCACCGGAAGACCCCCAAATGGCGGGGCCATCTTACGGTGGAGTCACATGTACTGCATTTGCCTGTCATAAGGTCCTTCTCTGCGCTGTGCGCGTGAATCTTACTCGTGGAAGACATGTGATCTTTCGAAGCAAGACCGGACGAAAGTATTGGAGGTTTGTGTAAGCCGTCTATTATCTCATCTTGGTCATCTACCTCGACTTCCCTATCTGTTCTTCTTCCACTACCAAATATGGAAGGGAAGGTGTGACTATGTGAACGTTCATGCCGAGCTCTGTGGCCTGGATGGGAAGGAGCGATTGAGTCTGCCGAAGCTATGATGGGCACGCCATGGAGTGGCGGATCTTCGAACTTGTCAATCTGCTGAGGGTGGTAGGGTGGACTTCTCGGCCCACTTGACTTCAGGCGCGAAGATGGACCGCTGGCTGCTGGAGAAGCAAGGGGCGGGCGAGCAGGCCAAGACATCGAACGATCAAGCCAGTGCGAATACAAAGGATTATTGTCCGCCTGTTAGGAAATTGCAGAGAGAAGGCAATGGCCCGATTTGAACCATACACTATACGATCTGTTGGTGAGACAGACGTGGGCTAAAGAAAGTGGACATCAGCAGCATCCCCGAATTCAATCTAACATTGACCTGTATCGCAGAGATTTATGTCAACGAAGCTCAGAAATGATGACAGGGCACTATGTATGTTGACAGAAGACCTTTCGATGGACATTTCCAGAAGGAAAAGCGTGAACAAAGTCATAATTAGGAGGAAGAGATGGAATCAAGCAGTGATGGAGCTTGCGAAGACAGCCAAGAGCCAAGCCCGCGGATACTCGGCATAAAATGTAGTTAAGGTACCCCGGAGAGCTAGGGGGTTCGCCGTTCGGACCCTGATGACCTCCATGGGTCACTTGGGCGGTTACCTACCTAGCCTTCAGGCGCCTCGATTTGGGGGCTTGAGGGGCTGAACTAGCAGTAGAGCATGTAAACGCAGCACGCGAGCACTGTTTCATTGATTCTTGATTTCAACATGCAATATGTTGACAAGCGGGATTTACACGCTTCCGAGAGCTCCACGAAGCCAGTTGAGATCCGTTCTTTGTACGTCTAAACGGAGGCTAGCAAGTTGTATCCAAATACCAAAAATCAACCAGGACCGACTCTGGCAGGACATCCATCATACATGTCAATGGGGTAAAGGAGAACGCTGGGGCAAGTAGGTCACTGCTCCCAACTCTTCGGCTCTGTCATTTGATATCCCTTTCTTTTTGCTGCAAAAACTTTCCTAGCAAGTGTGTGTGATCAGTCTCTAACCTCGCTTTAGAGGCGAGATCGAGACGGGTATGTCTAGACTGTCTCTGTCCGATTCAGATCGGATGTCCCGCGACTGGTTCGTAGAAACTACAAAATCTTTGAACTGTAATGTCCAAGTCGATGCAATGGTAAGGAGATTGATAATTTCTCCCACTCTTCATGTGAACCACTATCAATATCATTCACGAAGGGCAATACATTTGCGGTCAGGAAGGGTAGACGGCAGGGACCACCCACCTGTGCTGGCTCACACCTAGATACTCAGTGAGCCACCTCAAGAATGCCTCAAATACTAGGCATTCATTGACCACCTGCAGACCCACTGGAGGACGTTATGTATGTGTCTGGACTTGTCTAGAAAATATTGACTGACCCCAGCTCACACCGGCTAGGATGGTATATTAGGTGTCTGCGCAGGCGTCGAGATGCTCCGGGTCTTACAGGAAGAAAATATCGATCACGAGTATCCTGTTGGTGTCGTCAATTGGACAAAGTAAGCAATGCGTGGCATGTTGAGAACTCCGCCCTGACAGACCTTGCCCAATATAAGTGAAGAGGGAGCTCGCTTTCCTATCTCCATGGTTTCATCGGGAGTGTGGGCTGGCCAAATCCCTCTCGAGAAGGCTCATAACCTCCAAGAAGTCGGTGGCGGTAAGCAGACAATGAGACAGGAGCTTCAAAGGATCGGATACTTGGGCTCTCTGAGAGCCAGTTACGAAGCAATGCCAATCGGAGTACGTTGATCCGTGGCGACTGTCTTACTTGCTGAAACTGACACATCAAGGCACATTTTGAACTACACATTGGTGAGCCCTGATTGTTGCAAGCAAGCAATGTTGGTTAGGGATAAATTAGCCTCTCCCGTCTTCAGTCTGTCATCCTTACTTCAGATCTTTCCGGAAGGAATTTCCAGGCTCCTTGGCCTCTCGGATATCTCCAGTGTCCTCACCCGACCTAAGGAACGCATAGCTTACTTTTGCATAGAACAAGGCCCTCGCCTCGAAGCGCGTAATCACAAGATTGGTATTGTTCAAGGAGTATGCTATGGCCCACTTGACAGCCATGATCATCATTCTCTGACTGCCGCAAATGTAGGTACAAGCATACCGATGGCACACTATCACAGTCAAAGGTCGCGACTGTCATACAGGAACCACAGATTTCGCGAATCGTTCAGATGCAATGCTCACCGCAGCGAAGATGATTTTACACTCCCATCGTCTAGCAACAAAGCACTCCTGTTTGGCAAGTACCGGCATCTTGACTTTGAGTCCTGGAAGCACGAACACAGTTCCAGGGACAGTGCGCTTTAGTCTGGATATTCGCGGTGGTGAAGACGACCGCCTAATGGGACTAGAGAACCAGCTCAAAACAGACTTTAATAAAATTGCACACAATGAAGCTGTAGATGATCTAAATGAAGGCGGAACTATCGGCCGGGGCTGTACGGTGGAGTGGGTATTGGACGCCCCAAGCAAAGCGATCAAGTTCGACAAAGATTGCGTTCAATGTGTACAGGATAGTGCAAAGGAACTCTTCGGTGACGAGCACGAGAACCTTACTCAGACCATGATCAGCGGCGCAGGACATGACTCAATGTTCACGTCTCATCGTGTGCCTACATCAATGATATTTGTGCCGTGCAAGGATGGTGTCTCGCATAACCCAATGGAATATTGTTCTCCTGAAGACTGTGCAAATGGCGCACAGGTTCTTATGAGCGCTGTATTGCGATATGATAAGCTCAGGGCTGAACGAGCAGGTTAAGTAAGGAGAAGGCCATGTGACTTCGAATTTGTACATTGAGTTAGGGATATTGGAGAATATGACGTCGAATTGGTGGTCATTGGACTCAAACATGCGTTTAATGATGTAGCTTCGTACGGTGGTTACACAAAAACATGGTGATAGTAAGCTTCTAGAAGTCCCTATTTGCAAGATCATCTGCCTACTTCGACGATAACTGCTCGGGCAATTTCTTTCACTCGACCAAACACGCTACCGTTCAGTCGCTCAAGCAACCCGCTGGCTCTCTGCGAGCTTGGCATCTCAAATACAGCGAGCGATCCTCCTAAGAAGGTGGAGCACCACGTCCTCTGCCAAAACCACCTCGGAAGCTGGGAGCAAATCCTTCAGGCGCGCCACCCTCCTTGGCATCGCCCATCTCACGTCTCCGATATCCACCTTCACGGTCTCCACGGTCACCACGCGGTCCTCCACGTCCACCAGGTCGACGCTCACGGTCATCACCACCCATCATACCCTTAGGGGGAGCGTGGGAGCGTTGTTGCTTGATATGTGTTGCGGGAACAATCTCGGCAGGTAAGTGGAGCCACTCGCGTAGGTAATCAAGACCCTCAGGAGTGAGAGTGTAGTAGTACCATTGCCAGGAAAATTGGGTCTTTAAATAGCCACGAGAGGTGAGAGACTGGCAGGCTTTGATCACCTAGAACAAATCAGAATGTGAGGTGTAAAGTGCGGAACAAAACATACATAGAGGTTCTTGGTGTCAATTTCGTTGTGCTTGGGGAGGTTGAAATCTTTCTTGGCGACAAGCACACCCTCTAATAGAGCGAGTTAGTCATGATGCTGCTGGAGCCTTCTGGACCTTGCCCATCATTCTGAAAACATAGAGCATACCGCGGAAGAGGTACTCGTGGACCTTCTTTCTGTCGGCCTTGGGGATAAGCCTGAATGTGGATCAGCATTTTCCGGGTGCTACGACTAAGCAGCAAATGGCTAAGGCAACTTACATGATCGCGAGTTCCTGGCGTACTTCGGGGAATCGCTTTGATCAATGCTGTTGCGTGGTAGTTTGTGTGATCAGTGGAAGAGCCGAATTGTGTGGGCTAATTAGCCGAAGGAGACCAACGCGCTTAATATCGGAGGTCGCGGCTAGATGATCTGCCAATATGCAAATCATTTTACTCGGTCTCTACAATCTTGCTTTGGACACACGTCTACCCGTCGTCGACAAGTTCATAAACACTCCAAAAACAAATTCAATTATGGCGCCCCATATAATAAATGTCTTGATGACGTCTTTCCCTGGCCTTGGCCTACCATCTACTTTATCCTTTCCTGTCGATGCCTCTACCTCTCTCACAGACCTGAAGCAACAGCTCTCGAGACGTCTTCCGTGTTTAGATACTCGGCTCATATTCACAACCAACTCGGGTAAAGAGATCGCGTCCTCGCAAGCTCCGGTATCATCCTTGCTGTCCAGCGATCATGACACATTGCTACCCCTCCGCCTTTCAGTACCGTTGTGTGGCGGGAAAGGCGGCTTTGGCTCGCAGCTCCGCGCTGCAGGTGGGCGCATGTCGTCACGCAAAAACAATAACCAAGGCGACAACAACAATTCCAACCGCAATCTTGACGGACGACGGTTGCGGACGGTTAACGAAGCTAAAGCTCTTGCTGAATACCTTGCGCTAAAACCGGACATGGAGAAAAAGGAAAAAGAGGCTCGGAGGAAGCGTTGGGAGCAAGTTGTTGAGATTGCTGAAAGGAGGGAAGAAGAAATTCGGAATGGGTCGAAAGGCAAAGTTGATGGGAAGTGGGTGGAGGATAAAGAAGAGGCAGGGGAAAGAGCTAGAGAGGCTGTCATCGCAGCTATGAAATCAGGGGACTATCATGATAATCTCAAGGCATCTCCAAGCGGCAGTTCTGCAGGAGGGTCAGGCGACGCGACTGACGAGAGTGATGATGAGAACTTAGAAGGTGAAACATCCTCTCGGAAAGCGACAGTTTCCGTCTCAAGACCCCCAACTGCACCTTTAAGGAGCTATTTGGGATTCGATGAGGAGGACGATTTCTCGAGCGACGATGAAGAAGAGGAAGATGGTGGTCCCATCGTTGCAGAGGATGCCTTAGGAGAGGACAAATGGAAGGCTCCAGCTTGAGTATGCTGAAGTTGTTACTTGCTCTGTCTAGCGATGGCGTTCAGGATGAGCATTAAAATTATTGTACCATAGTAATGACTGGAAATGTTATGGAATTGGGTGTAGGATGGCGATGAGTGTTACTAGCGCCGCAACCAATTAAATAGTAAATTTTACACATGCCGTTCCCAAGCCAGCATTTCATGGCATCGGCGCATTGCCTTCTTTATTCCTGCAAATTTGGGAGAAACACAGTACCTCTATTTCTCTGTCCTGTCCTCGCAGCATATAGTAGCTGGAAACCTAGACCTCGTCGCCGAATTCCCAGCATTCAGAAGCGTCATCAGCATGTTGAGACCGCGGCAGCAACTACCCATGACTTGCCAACTCCCCAACAACTGCTTGACCTTCCGAGATCGTGTCCAGGGTGCGGAGCTTTCACACAGGCTGTTAGCCCTGATCAACCCGGATTCTACAGCACCAATCGAAAGTCGGTAAAAGCTTTCATAGCTCGCCACGGACAAAATTTGGAGCATGGAAAATCGGACGAGTCTGAAGCATTCGACCGCATAGTAGGAAATGCAAATACTGCTCTGCTATCGCAGCTAGGTTTGGACAGTGCGAAATTCGAGAAAAATGGTATGGAGCTGTAAGCTATATACGGGCTAGCTGAGATTAACTGTTACACAGCGCACCATGCATCTACGGCAATACCCACACCTTTATGTAACCGTTGTCATGATCTTACCCATCATCACACCGGTGTTTCCGTGATTCATCCAACTGTAAAAGACATCTCGGATATCATTGCGGAGACTCCACATAAATACAACCACATATATCATGTTCTGGACGCAGCAGATTTTCCATTGTCCCTTATACCTTCCCTGCAACGGCATATATCTTTATCCCCCTTAAGAACACAAAATCGAAGAGCAAAGATGAGCCACTTCCAATTCGGCCGGAGGGCTGAATTGAGTTTTGTCATCACACGGTCCGACCTGTTGGCACCTAAGAAGGAGCAGGTTGATAAGCTCATGCCATACCTTGTACAAATCCTTCGTGACGCGCTGGGTAAATCGGCTGAGAATGTGCGCCTTGGTAATGTGCGTTGCGTAAGTGCGAAGAGGGGATGGTGGACGAAGCAGGTGAAAGAAGACATTTGGAATCGAGGGGGTGGCGGCTGGATGGTCGGCAAGGTAAATGTAGGCAAAAGTAGCCTTTTTGAGAACATTTTCCCCAAAGGCCGAAATGAGGAGGCCGGCGTCCAGGCTCTCCGAGATGTTGCGGAGCAGGGTTTGCTGAATCAACCAGCTGGAGAAGCTCCAGAGCAGCGGCATGCGGTGGAGCAGGGAACCGGCTTGGGAAATGACAACAAGGCTCACGAAGAAGAAGAAACGGATATAAGTCCCTTAGGAGATTCACCGTTGCCTCCCGCACCACTGGAGACGGCTTTCCCTGTACTGCCGCTTGTATCCTCACTTCCAGGAACAACGGCGGCTCCAATCAGGATACCATTCGGTGGTGGCAAAGGGGAATTGATAGACCTCCCTGGTTTATCTCGAGGCGATCTCGAAGATTTTGTGAAAGACGAGCACAAGCTGGACCTTGTCATGCGTCACAGGATCAAACCAGAGCGATTTACGATCAAGCCAGGGCAATCGCTACTTGTCGGCGGTCTGGTTCGTATAACGCCGTTGACAGAGGTGCCCGTTTTGGCCTACCCATTCGTACCTCTGAAGTGTCATATTACATCTACTGAGAAGGCAATTTCAATACACACTCAAAAAGCAGAATCTGGAGTAGCTACTATCGCAAAACCAGGGGTCGGTAGTCGAATGGACCCTGCAGGAACTTTCTCTTTGAGATGGGATGTCACAAAGCAGCGTTCTGGTCCGTTGACTAACAAAGCAGCGGCTGGACTGAGGCCGGAAGTCTTGCCATTTGTTGTGCTATCAGTGGATATTTTGATTGAGGGTTGTGGCTGGGTGGAGCTTGTAGCTCAAGTTCGAAAGAAAGACATGGAAGCAGTAGGTGCCACTGCAGATTTCTTCGACTCCAAACCCTACCCAAGAGTCGAAATTGTGAGCCCCGATGGCAGACATATTGGCGTCCGTCGGCCTATGGGAGGTTGGATGCTCAATGGCCCGAAGTCCGTATCAAGGCGGCCACCTGCGAGACCAAGGCGCAGCATGAAAGGGGTCAAAAAAAACATGAGGCGTCTGAGAAGAGAACAGTCACTATCATCTGTAATTCGAGAACTCTGATGCCGTGAAGCAACTGGTTAGATTTAAGAAACATGAGCCGTAGCAGCTTTAATTCTGGTCAAGGCATCGCTTCATGAGTAGTTGATCTATGAATCTCAAACAACCAACGTTCTTGATTGTAAACATTGACGCTCAGGGACAGGGAATGACATCTTTTGTCCGATAAATGTGACAATTAAAAGGCACTCAATCAAGATACATCACCAGCCGTAAGTAGACAGTGCGGAAAATGAACGAGTACGAGAATTCAGGAATCGAAAATTACAGCTAGTGTAAATAGGATAGCATAAATTACGCAGCCTCCATCTCTGACGCGAGCAATGAAAATGTCCAAGTGCACCATGCAACGAGAATGAATGTCGCCAAACGAACGCAAAAGCTGAAGGCCGTAAGTTTCTATGTGACCTTTAGTCAAGCTTTATGTACTAATCATGGATCTAGAAAGTAAGTACAATCTCAACTGGATTGAAAAATACATTATGAATTATTTTACAGCTACTTGATGTACGGGTTGGCCCAGGAGCAGCGATCTTGCCCAAGAATGTGAAGAAAATTCACCTCGACTTCGCCCAAAAGACAGATGATGGCCATTACGGTGCGCGCAGAGTCTGGCGCGTCTACCTACCTCGCCTCAAATATCACAACCCAGCCGTATCGATGACGGTAAAGCGAACCGCCGATCAAGAAGGCCCAGCAACCCTCTTCGTTCACTTCGCGCCTCCTTCGATATCCTCATCTCCCACAGCACCTGTAGCGTCACCCACGACTTCTTCAGACCATCAACCTTCCAAAAGGGTCGAGACGATCGACATGAAGCATAAGAGTGAGAGCGAGATACTTTCAAGGCTGCTTGAAATGACGAAGGCAATGCCGTATGAAGCGAGTCCTGATGAGCTAGCTGAATTGAGGGACGTGGAAGATTACAACAGGAAGACTACGAGGGATAGAGCAGCGCAGTCCAGGTTAAATCAGATCAAGAAGCAAGAGCAAGCTTTGCTGGATCAAGCAAGAGGGGCTGGGAAGCAGGGTGCTGGACTTTAAGAGGAGAATCGTACAAGGGACAAACATGCAATATTTGGCGTTAGACGCAAAAGTTGAAGGAGCGTCATCTGATAGCCAGTTCTAGGTGAGCATAACAGCAAACCGATTGAGCGAATGCGTTGTCTAAGAATCTTCATTGGTTGTGATCCTCTTCATATACCCATGTAATATAAGATCGCCATTTTAGGAATACTGGGCGAATTCTAGAAGGTCCGATGTCCTCAACCTAGGATAGAATGTTCTCATAGTGTTCCCTTTCATGTTTATTCGAGGTCAACGGGAAAATTGCCTTTCTCTATAGTATTATCAGCGCCTGGAAGTGCTGTAGAGAATTGGATCGCACGTACCTCGTTGGTCGTCCCAGCGTTCACACCAGGCACTAGGACAAAGTGATCGGTAGGCAAGAAAGAACTGTCGACGTCAATCTCGGATCGGTCATAGTCTGTTAAAAGGACATACTTGGTGGCATGGTTTAAAATCCTCGCCCTTGGCTAGGATGCACTTGTGATAGTCGACGTAATTTTGCCAGCAGTGCTTAGTCCTTTGATCAATATCAGCATAAGAGAGCTGTGGAAATAAACGATGAATCCTCACTGATTTTGATTGGGGAATCTTGCGTCGAAGCCTACCAACAACAATTCAGTCAATTGGAGCTATACAAAGGTTCAAAGGGTGTCTCCAAGCTGTCGAGACTATAAGTGAAACATGGAGAAGATTTCGAGAAAGTTGAAGAAAAGAATAGTAATTTACCAGCTGCAGGTAGCATCAGTAACAAAGCATCAAGACGATTGGAGGGTGACTTACCTGTAACGAACTTGAAGGGCTTGGTCACAAGCGGGTCTTCTTCGTCTGACATTATGGATGTGAGATTCACAGAATAGAAACCTAGTCTCCGGTAACAGCTGTAGGTGGTCGAGTTCGTGTGATGAGCTCAATGACTGGAGTGGGTAGCCATGAAGTAAGGTACCTTGATCTTGGCATTTCTAGCGCGCTCCAGCGGTTGCATTTCCGGTCCGCTTGACCACCCCAACCTCAAGGTACGAACCACCATACAGCTTAATATATCCAATAACCTTAAGGATTATGTATCCAACTCGCATGTTGAGAATGCAGCCGGGCCGGGCTTTTGGCTTGCAGGCTACAAGACCATTGTTCAGGCCTGTTCCGGTAAGTTGCTAAGCTCCGCTTGTGGGAGGCAACGACTGAAATCTCGCAGAGAGAAGAGCACAGTGGTATGCTATACCGGCTTGATATTTGCAGACTAAGTCTGCCTTGGGAGAGATATTCTATTAGGTTACCGCAGCTACGATACTGACCATTGGTCCCTGCTAGCACATACCATTTCACAGCGTCTCCGCACCTTGAAAAAGATTCCACCCGAGCTTCTGCCACTGGGTATGCCCCTTGAAGGCTTGAAGTTTAGAGCATTTGCTAAGATGACTGGTGATAATAGGTGTCGTACTAGGGTATGTCGCTGTGCCTGCACCCCAAGTGATACAGCTCTTTAACGACGAAAATGCAGTGTTGCAGTGGGCTTTGCTATCTACAGCATGTTCAACAAGCTTTTCACCGACAAGACGCTGCGCCTTCACAGAACGAAACGCTCCGCAGATTGAAGGAGGTAAAAGATGAGCAGAGATCATGGGGTCGTGTTGTGATTGGGTCTGGGAGTTTGAAATTCGGTCTTCGATATAGCCTGGAAGCCTTTAGTAAATGTTCTTCCTTGGCCAGAGCTATAAGGAGATTGGTGTACATACCAGTGACGTACCACAACCCTAAGCAGAGTTTATCCTACGAAGAGGCGACGACTCCTTTCCAGTCATCGTGCAATGATCATTCAATGACGAGCCTTGAGAGAATTACCAGGCATCTTCAAACTCACTCTGGGCGGGGCCCAGCAATGTCGAGTCCTTCCAGACCTTGCATTGGATCTTCAGGAACGTTTTCTAGATCTTGACCTCCTCTACCTGCTGCTATCCTGTCTTCCTCGCTCACGGCGTGTTTCGCCAAGTAACCCTCCTGCGATAGCGGTCAACATGTCTGGACAAGCAGAAAGTAGTAAATAGTTATACCTGCTCCCACACGGCCGTCTTGCTTCCAAGACCCTCGTTTGCATCCTTTTGCGGTTTTGCCTGCGCAACCTTGATTACACGTCCAAATAGCTCGCTCTGATCCATATTATCAATTGCCTCCTTTGCGTCGCCTGGTAACTCAAACTCGACGTAGCCGAAGCCTCTATGAGGGTCCTTTGAAGAAGGAAGCTCAGGCTTTGGTAATGTAATGTCGACAATTTCGCCGAATGGAAGGAAGGCATCGGCTAGAATCTTATCATTGACCGCATTATCGAGGCCTGCAACATAAACTGTTGACTTCAGGCGAGACTAGATCTTTTAGAGATTGGAGGCTTCAGAACGAGTCTGTAAGGATAACTTACCGCGTCTGTCATGCTTCTGCTATTAAAACGCACATACAAAAATATTCTAAGGACTCAGGAAAGCAATCCGAGAAAGTTCAACATGTAATAGTACAGTATCTGGTAGATTTCATGCATGCAAGATTAGAGGACGGAGAAAAGGTGGCTGACAGGCCGACGCTATGAAAGTCAACCACAAATTCCGGACTGTGTCGACTCAAGGACAACTTGCACCTTGTTACGATACCCATGCTATGGGCTTCTGCTTCATAACCAGCATAAGAGTCTAGTCGCGCATCCAAAAAGGCTTCCCCAGCTTACAGTAAGACGTTCCATTTTCTCTTCAATTCTCAGCGCAACAGCCCTGTTGGAAAGGGCTGCTCAGCATGCTCGGTTCACAAGAGATACCAAGGACAGCTACTTTCACTTGGTCGCCTGGCACCGACTCACCTCTTTTGGCGACGGGTACTAAAGCGGGAGCTGTTGACGAAGGCTTCTCGAACGACACACTACTTGAGCTATGGGATCTAGATCTGGACAACACACAGCGTGGCCGAGAGCTACAGCCATCTGGTAACATAAGTACGGATTCACGCTTCAATGACATTGCATGGACGGGAAGAGGTAGTTCTAGGGGTATCATAGCCGGGGCTTTGGAGAATGGGTCGCTAGATCTATGGGACGCGGACAAGCTTCTTGCCGGCGAAGAAGACCCTTTTATATCGCGGACTTCGAAACATAGCGGCGCGATCAAAGCACTTCAATTCAATGCCTTCCGTTCTGAACTACTGGCTACTGTGGGAGCCAAGGGAGAGCTCTTCATTTCCGATCTGAACAATGTCGCGAGCCCGTTCCGCATGGGCAATGCAGTAGCTCGAGCAGACGACTTTGACTGTCTTGACTGGAACAAGAGAACAGCACATATATTGGCAACGGGAAGCAGTGGTGGGACTATGACCGTCTGGGACGTGAAGAACAAGAAAGAAAGCCTTACATTGAATAATCTTGGTAGAAAGCCTGTTAGTGCGATAGCTTGGGACCCAGTGAAGGTAACTCTTACTCCGATTCCCTAAGAAGTCCTGACTGAATAGTTTCACAGACGACCCGCTTAATTACTGCAATTCCTAATGATACCGATCCTGTGATTCTGGTGTGGGATTTGAGAAACGCAAACGCTCCAGAGAAGGTAAATTATCCTTGGGTTTTGGTGAGACACGGATACTGATCATCATAAGATTCTCCGAGGCCATGATGGAGGTGTGCTTTCGCTTTCTTGGTGCTCGCAGGATAGCGATCTCCTGCTTTCTTGCGGAAAGGATAACCGCAATATCTGTTGGAATCCCCAGACAGGAGAATCTTGGGGTGAATTTCCCGTCGTTACCAACTGGACCTTCCAAACTCGATGGAACCCGCATAATCCCAGTTTTATGGCTACCGCTTCTTTTGATGGTAGAATTGCCATACAATCAATTCAGAACACCAAGCCTGAGCCTGATAGCGTCTCTGGGGGCCAACCACAGACTGTAGACGATGATGACTTCTTTAACAAAGCTCAGACGCAACCTCAAGGTCCAAGATTCACGCTTAAAAAAGCACCTAAGTGGCTCCAGCGACCCTGCGGTGTTTCATTCGGCTTTGGCGGGAAGGTTGTGAGTTTCAAAGCCAGCGGATCAGAGGGCCTAAGGCGCTCTATGGTTCGCATTTCGACTTTTGCTGTTGACGATGACATTGTCTCATCTACTGAGTCCTTCGAAAGTGCGCTAAAAGAGAATAATCTGAATAGCATTTGCGAGAGCAGGATCGCTAGCGCAACCTCTGAGGAAGAGAAAGCAGACTGGAGAGTCATTAAGACTTTAACATCGAGTAATCAAAGAGAAGAGCTTATAGAATATCTTGGGTTTTCAAGCCAGGACGATGAGGCTGCTGATGGCATTGCCAAATTACCCACGAACGGGACGAGGAGTGAGGTGCCCGAGGCGTCGAAAGAGGCATCGGCACCAAAACACAATCGTCTTTCGTCATTTTTTGATAGCAGTGCCGATGGAGACAGCTTTCTTTCTGAATTGGCAGCCACAAAAGGGGCGAAGACCAATAACCCTTTCGAACTCTATTCCGGCTCGGAATCCGACGCTGACAGGAGAATCACGCGTGCGCTTCTGCTCGGCGAATTCGAAAAAGCATTGAACGTATGCTTACAAGAGGATAGAATGTCGGATGCTTTCATGATTGCTATCTGTGGAGGTCAGCAATGTATCGAAAAGGCTCAAAAGGCGTACTTCAATCGTAAAACAGGAGGTCCCAACTATCTACGCTTGCTAGCATCAGTAGTCGGGAAGAATCTCTGGGATCTGGTTCACAACGCCGATCTTAGGAGCTGGAAAGACATTATGGTAACTCTCTGCACCTACGCTGATCCTAAAGAGTTTCCGGATCTTTGTGAAGCCCTGGGGGATAGGCTGGATGAGCAGACGAACGTTGAAGAAGGCAATCCTGGTCTCCGCAAAGACGCGTCTTTCTGCTACCTGGCAGGCTCTAAACTGGAAAAGGTCATTCCAATCTGGATATCGGAATCGAAAGAGATTGAAGCAGCTGGACTGCAGAACCAAAGCCAAAACTCGTCCTTCTCGGTTCATGCTCGTTCACTACAAAGTTTTATCGAAAAAGTCACAATTTTCCGCGAGGTCACACGCTATCAGGATAGCGATCGGAATGCAAAATCTGATTGGAAGCTTGCGCCCTTGTATGATAAATATAGCGAGTATGCTGACCTTTCCTCTGCTCATGGGCAGTTGGAAATTGCGGAAAGATATCTAGACTTGTTGCCAAGCAGTTATCCAGCTGCAGAAGTAGCAAGAAACAGGATCAAGCAAGCTATGCGGAAAACCGCACCACAGAGTACAGCCAAGCAACCTGCAAACACTGGTCGAACCCAACAACGGGTGCATCAATCAGAGTTTCATCAGCAGCAAAGCCCAACCTTGCAACTCCCTGTGGGTGCTCAGCAAAACCCATATGGCCCCACCAACGGCCAGTATGGCGCGCCAGGATACAGTCAACAATTTCCACCACAGCCACCACAACAGCCGGGGATCACTCCAGCGCCAGGTTATGGTGCGCCATACAAGAACCAGCCTGTTGGACCCCCTCCAAGGAACATCAACCCGTCACCTTCTATACCACCTCCCCCGAAGGCGACAAATTTGAGCAATTGGAACGACACCCCAGAAGACTTCTTTAAAGAACGAGCATCTCGACGAGGGACTCCAGGGGTTGGAGCAGCTCCAACTTCAGCATATCAACCAATACAGCAGCCTACAAGTGGCCCTTCATTCGGAGCGCCACCTAAGGCAACCCCACCGCTTGGCCCACCACCTAAAGGGTCTGTAGGACCGCCACCAAGGATGTCATCACCATCCACAAATATATCACAATACCAGCAGCCTGAGAGACCCTCATCTGTCGCAAATACGTATGCACCTCCGCAACCACCGTCTACTTTGCCTGTCCAACAACAGGCTCCAATACCTCGTGGGCCGTCGCCGTACAACCCTCCGCCATCTTCGGCGCCTCCCAGTAACCGCTATGCACCAGCACAGCCAGCACCCTCTGCAACTCAGCAAGAATCACCAAATATGTCCGGAGGCAATCGCCCAGGGGCCCCACCCTATAATCCATATGCACCCCAACAAAACTACAATGCACCACAGCAGCAAGCACTTCAGCAGCCACCGCCATCAGCAGGGCCACCTTCACGCTCTACCGTACCTCCATCAGGTCCACCGCAAGCGCCACAACAGGGTTCTCGACCTGCCACTGCTCAATCTCAGCGCAATTCCTCTGCTCCACCTCCTAAATACCGTAAGTCCATATCGTCTATCAATGCTAAATAGCACGTGTTAATTAAATTGTTCAGCTCCTGGAGACCGGAGTCACATCCCATCTCAAGGCCGACCCGTCTACGAAATTCTCAACCACGACATGCAGCGCGTGAAATCCAAAGCCCCTGCGTCCTTCAAAGCACAAGTCAATGACACAGAGAAAAGGCTCAACATCCTCTTCGACCATCTCAATAACGAGGACTTGTTGAAGGAGGATACGATTCAAAGTATGGTCGAATTAGCACAGGCGGTTCAGGCGAGGGATTTCGAACAGGCGCAGGCTATTCATGTGGAGATTATGACTAATAAAACCGATGAGTGTGGGAACTGGATGGTGAGCTCGCCTTTTCTCGATTGGCCTGTTGAATGCTGCATTTTGATTGACTAATTGACTGACTTTGTGCGTACAGGTTGGCGTGAAACGCTTGATTGCTATGAGTAGAGCCACCCCGTGATTTGTACATACATAACCTGGTTCCACTTAGAGGCCTTTGAAAGATTAGTCTCCCATATTCCCCAGGCATATTACCCCTAGATGGATTGGGCATTTGCTAGTAGCGTAAGTTAGAGGGAAATGGAATATGTCAGGAGTGTTGCATTTACACATCAGTGTCTGACATCTGAATTAAAAGCATTTGTGATGCATGTGAGAATGGATGCAACATGTTTGTAGTAAATATATACAATGCATTCATCAAACATGAGAAGACCTATTGTCTCCCCTCCAATATGGTTCATATGTCTATCTAATGTCTAATAGGTTCCCTTAATATTTTTGTTCCCATAGTTTCAATGCGAGAATATGTCGTAATTCGTTGGACGTCGTGGCATCATAATTCCCTGCTGAGCCTTGACTTTATAACGTTGCTTCCCAGGCGGCGTTTCTCATTGGGCATCAGGACTCTGGTAATCCTGATGAGCCTTCACTCAATGAGGTTGCTCCGCTAGAAGCGTCCTGCTCTGAGTTTTTTGAATGGCTGCTGGCATCACTAGTACTGATTGCCGCAGCGTTGGTTTCTTCTTCGACGGACGGTGGAGGTTGCGCAATCTGGCCATCCTCTGCTGACGGCATAGCATCGTCTGAGGCCGGCTCAGCATCTTTCACAGGATCCATATTATGCGAAGCCAATACATCGTCCGAGGCCGGTCTAGTATCTTTCACAGGATCCATATTATGTGAAGCCAACACATCATCCTCCATCGGTCGCCAAACCCATTCTCTCCTGCGCTTGCGCCTCCCCTGCATCGGCGTCGCATGGCCATCCTCTGCCTCAATGACTTCTCTTCGTCTCCGCTGTTCGGCTTCCGTCGCCGGCGCATCGTGTTCGGTGTCCGATGGATCTTCAATGACTGGAGTCGGCGCAATCTCCACCAATTTCTCTGCAAATGATACTCGCTTGACTGGTGGGAACATTCGCCTTGCGCTTCGAGCTGATGTTGCAGATAGAAGTCGCTTTGGTAAGGGGCTGTTACGGAGGATGCTGTGTGTGCCTAGTGGAAGTACGTAGGGTGTATCTTGCGGGTAGGGCGAGTGAGTCGCGGATGATGGGGCCAAGGCTGTGGGTGGGAAGGTGGGCAAGTGGATTTGGGGTTGTATGGCGGAGGATGGCGTAGGTGGTGGGGGATCGAAAGCGTTCACTTGGGTGTTGCGGACTGTGGGCGATTCAGTAGCTGATGGGGGCAGGTTGAGGCTGGGTGCCAGGGCGGTCTGGAGCGACAGCTTTGGTCGCTTTGGAGCAGATGGTCTCGTCGAGGGCATAACAGACATCATTGCGCCAGCAATTTGTCTTCGAAGCTCGGTTGTTTGTGGAGATGATTCTCTATGTCTGGCGGGGAGGGTAGTTGTATAGCAGTCTCTGCTCTGACGACTCGGGCTCGGTTCTTGCGAGCGCATGGGCAGGACTAGCATGACGACTGCTGCCTTGGAACTGCCTTGTGTAAGACGACTTGAGAAAGTTTGCGTAGGTCAGGCGGCGAATGGAGGGATTGGTTGAGGGCCCGCGATGTCAAAACTGTTGAGGAGGCAGTGTTGCACGCAAATAAGCAGACAGCCTGATGGAAGGCGGCTATGAGGAGGACATGTGAAGGTGCTCAAACACTATATACAATGACTATTATGTGAATTATATAGACATGGAACGATATATAAGACAGGTTGGAGGAGGTAGGGATGTTGAGAGAATAAGTGGGCAGACATGCAAGATTAGTATGGGAACCGCGATAGCAAAGCTGCAAGTCTGGAGTCCTTAACGGCACGGGAGAGCAGGGTTTGAGCAGAAGCGATCGTCAGCCAGTTCGCGGCCATCGAAGCATGTGGCCGGGCCTACTCGAGTAGTTCGTTGGGTGTAGCCGGGGGTGTGTTGTACTGGTGTAGCTATGTAAAGGAGTACCGAATAGCCATTGCTTCTAATTGGAGAGCAATTCGTCTGACATAATCTCCGAGGTTGGCATTTTTTGATGTATGATAGGCTTGCGAGGCTTTTGGGAGGCGTGTGCCGTTGGCTTGCCCTCGATCACCAACCCGCAACCCCACGATCTCCCTTAGATAGTAAAATTTCGCACTCGTAAGCGCCGAACATCCCCCCTAAAGGAGGCCCCCCATCCCATGCCCGAAATAGACTCCTTCTCGCCCATCCCCCCATCTCTTCCCCTTTCCCCCTACTGAGGCACCTAACGATTGGCCTAAGGTTACCTTAACCCTAATCGGCCGTCTTTCTTCGATACGCGCCGGTAATGGCTTCTTAGAACTCTTATTCCCATCGGTTACAGTTACGGGTCCCTTGGCTCATGTCTCGGCAGCCTTGCTGCTTCTTCTGACTCGAGCCTGGAACGCCCCAAACGCCACAACAGCTGCTTGGTCATACTGTACACCGTATTACTCGTCACGCTTTCAGCTCGGCTTGTCTTCATGACCGAGAATAAGTCCGTCTGACAATGATAATGATAGCCTCATGGTCACCATGCAAATTACGGCCCCCAAGAGGGACGACGGCAGGATAATTATACATTTCGTAAGCATCTGGAAGCCTCAAATAATCCGGGGTACCATTCTTCGAGAATTTCAGCATCTGATTGCCAAAATAGGATTATGGTCTGTATGGTCGATCATGTCGACAGACTTGACGCTAATTAGTACTTGCAAGACTGCTTTTATGCCGCCGTTTTCGAACGGGAAGATCCAAAGTTGAAGTCTTTGCCACTTGCGGTACAACAGAAGCAGATAATCGTGACTTGCAATTACGAAGCCCGCCGAAGGGGTCTCTATAAGCTGCAGCTTGTGCGAGAAGCTCGAAAGAAGTGCCCTGACGTGATCATCGTCCTCGGTGAGGACCTGACACGCTTCCGTAATGCATCCAAGGACAACTACAATTTCCTGAGAAGCTATACGTGGAGTAACAAAGTCGAGAGACTCGGCTTCGATGAGGTAAGACACCAGATCGATCGCTTCCATATGCCTCTCGGGTAGCGAAAGACTCGAAGAATCCAGTCTTGAAATACGTTGTGTCGCTTTTTCCTGTCCTCGACGGACATATATGTAGTCATTGACGGCTTATCGATGCATGCTTGAGAACCAATCCGGGTCCTTAGGGAAATGTCCACAAAAATGCTACCCGCGAGAATACCAAATATAACTTTAAGGGCGTTCTTGGGCTGAGTCAAGAATAGGTCTTTATGGATGTAACGGATATGATCGATTACAATGTTGGGCTTCTAAACCACAACGATCTACTTACATCCTTTTTCCACCTGGATCGTAATGATCCCACCATTGGTTTCCATTGCGATGCATCACGAATATTTGGTTGCACTTTCCCAAAATCCTTGGAGTCTTGTGAGACCACAACGGTTTCAATGACTAATACATCTTGTAATGACTTCGAAGATCTCCTCCTACGCCTCCGTCTTGGCTCTCATCTTGCTGAGCATCTGAGACATCAATTAGAAGAGCGGAAAGGATATACATCGACTGTCGGCATCAGCACTAATAAGCTTCTTTCAAAACTAGTAGGCAATGTGAATAAGCCCAAGAATCAGACTACTCTCCTCCCGCCTTACAGTAGCCCTCCAGGCGGGGCTGCCAATAATGTTACTAAATTTATTGATGACCACGATATTGGTAAGGTACCTGGCATCGGCTTCAAGATGGCTCAGAAGATCCGGATTTACGTACTAGGTCGTCCAGCTGCTTTCGATGCCGGTCTTGTGTATGGACCAACGAAAGAGAATGTGAAAGTGGGAGATGTTCGCACACTTGATTGCATGGGACCAGAGCTGCTCACCCGACTCCTCGCCGGCCCTGGCGTCCCTAAAGATCTAGGAGAGAAGGTATGGGGCTTAATCAATGGGGTGGATGTTACTGAAGTGGCAAAAGCCAAAGCAGTGCCTCAGCAGATTAGCATCGTTAGTCTCAGATTTTCGACTTAATGTCCTTATTATTTACGCTGTTACTAGGAAGACAGCTACATTAAGCTCGACGAAATATCAGAAGTCAAGAAAGAACTCGGGATGCTGGCCAGGAGCCTTATCAAAAGAATGCGAACGGATCTAACCTCACCAATAGAAGACGATAATGTGGGTAGGGATCTCGAAGAGGACGATGAAGAACAGGTCCAGACTGGCAGTGCCGTCACATGTTTAAGATGGATGGCTCACCCTAAGACCCTGCGACTTTCTACTCGTCCTCGGCTTGCGTTGAATCCAGATGGTACACGTTCTAGAACCTTCAACCGTATATCCAAATCCACCAATATGCCCACATTCGTTTTCAGCTTCACTCAAGGTGTGGACGTTATAGCTGATAAGATGGTAGAGGAGACTCTTTTGCCTTTATTCCACAAGCTACACCCGGAGAAATCTGGATGGAATCTTAGCCTTGTCAATCTATGTGCAACCAACATGTCACCAACCGCTAGCGATGCTAAGGATGGGGCTGGTCGCGATATTGGAAGGATGTTCAAGAAACAGGACGATGTGCTCAGAGAATGGAAGGTCGAAGACGTGGACATCGCGCCTTCGGATGAGGATGAGAATGATCAGCAAAAAGGAGTAAGTGGTCTGGATGCAGGAAAGACCGTAGTGGAGCAAGAGCACACTCTAGAGCTTACATCTCTTGGCTCCGAAGACCTTCTCGACTTCACCCAGGAGACCCTGCAGGAGGATGTCGCTTGGGATAGCGACGATGATATGCAAGATCTGGGGGAGTCATGCAGGATCTGTGGGGCAGTAATGCCGCCTTATGCTATGCTCGCACACGAACGATTTCACGATTTGCCAGACTGAACGAAGGCAATACGTGGTTATCTGTTCCGAGTTCTGTCACAACCTATTTGTGCACGCCTAAACGTTGCGCACGTCTACTCGTCCGGGAACGGCTCCTCCCTCTGCAGCTGATTGATATGGACCTCCGCGGTCCACCAGGCAAGAAGCCTCCTAACCACGATCTATCTCTGAGGAGAATCGGGATCGATGCCAATCCACCCTCCTAAAGCTTGGAGAAGCCAGCTGTAGAAGGTCAGAGGAAAGGGTCTGATTTGAACATGAGTGTGGCTGGGGCCCCGGTCGAGTTGGGGGAAGGAAGGAGCGATATAGGCAGCCCTTATAGCGCCGAATAGAACATCTACCTCTTCATGAGCACCCAGTTCTTTACTCATATGCAGTGATCGCCTCTGCTCAATGTTGCCACCCTACCATAGCACTCCCCTAAACAACCGTAAATAGAAAGCCTTCAATAAAATAATCTGATCCCCTCACCCAACCTGTCCCCTCCACCAAGCCACCGCCCCAACCACAAAAACAACCACCATCCCATCTTCCACCACCCTTCCCACCATCCCCGCATACCTACTCGCCAGCATCACATATCCCTTCCACGGCGGCGGCAGCGCGCCCACCACTATGCCCATCCATCCCGCCGGCCCCGCCGCGCCCTTCTCCTCTAGGTAGAACCTCGAACCCTGCAACACCAACTCCGTAGTCGCGAAAACCCAAAACGCATTGACACCACCTTCATGTCCCAATCCAGAGACCCCGCCGCGGGAAATATCCCCCGTAAAAGCGTAACTAGTTGTTGTGATGTAGATGCCTAATATGAATGCGAAAACTGCGTGTACTATCCGCCATAGGTAGCCATACGTATCTACACTTGTCTCCGGGGTGCCAGCTCCACCGCCTAGCATGGCTGCTAACCCAGGTGGTAAACCACCGTCCATTCCTTCGCCACCGGGGGGACCTTCACCGTTGGGGGGCGGCATACCGCCCATCATCTGCTGTAGTAGCTTCATCATTGGGTCCTCTTGCTGTTCTTTATCATTACCAGGCTGGGGCGCTCCACCCCTGAGCAGAGCGCGGATATCAGCTTCTGTAGGCACGCCATTGTTTGGGCTAGCGTTGGTGTCTGTGTTGGGAGTGCGGGCAGCGGAGGGGTGGGTGGAGAGGTCGACTTCGTCGGGATCGGCATGGGATACGGAGGGGGAAAGGGAGGCGGCGACTGGTGGAGGTTCTTTTGTATCTTGTCAGCTAGTTGTCCATGGACTAGATCATCGTAGAGTGTACCAGGAAGGCGTTCTCGGCCAGAGACATTTGTGATTTTCTCTAATCGGGCTGAACCTCCGGCTTTGATCTTGGCTTCACGGCGCTCGCGGCGGAGACGGGCTTGCTTTTGCCCTGGGGTCTCCGCATCACCGCCTTGAGACTGTGGTTCTGGACTGTCCATGGTGTTGTTGATAGGTGGAGGGAGCGATATAAGTCAAAGTAACATGGTAGGGATGAACACTGAGGACGAGTTGGCAGTGATATATCTATCGGGTAGGGCTGAATGAGATGTTCATCTGTTACTCCTCCCTCAACTTACTCCATAAGATAAGTAGCCAACGTGCGTATTCTAAATTCTCCTTGAGACGATGTATCTGAAGTGATCTCATTGGATTGAATGTTATTACATGCTTTCTGGTCGTATACTCCTTGCAGACAAAATGCCTTTTGCAAAATCAGACAACACGCAAGCCACAATATCGTCGCTGCAAAAGTATGTACTTAGGTTTCTGTCTCCACATCAGGTTCCCTTCCAGTCAAGTTTCCAGTAAGCTTATTCTGAACCTTCCTTATGGAGAATTTAGCCTCGTCTTTCACAAATGCAAGGTTCTAATCAGATGATGTTAGCCACCTAGATCATGCCAGTCAAAGAGAAAAGCTCACCCTGACAGGTTTCCATTGCCGCAACCCCCTGTTGTGTCTTTTCTCCGTCTTCTTGTTCGCTTTTTCCTTCTTTTTGTCATCTTCCTTCAACGTTGTACCGTCCACACCCCTTTCTGTTGTGCCATTCTCGTCTTTTGCAGTGTCCTTGTTCTCAGCATCCACCACACCCAAGTCGGATGATGAGTCACTGTCATCGTCTATGTTGTCATCATCATCACTTGGGACGTGAGGATCATGTACAGGCTTGTCTGTACCAGGCTCTGCTCTCTTGCGCCCTTTGGAGTCCATATACGCCTTCGGATCATGGGTAAAAGCACCACTCCAGTCTTGACCGTCTTTGGCTAGCCATTTCTGGCGCTCCTCAGGCCCAGCATCTTTCAATATATCCCGACCCTCAGTCAAAGACTGCTCATGCAGCTCTTCTACGGTTGGCGGCAGTTCTGGGTTGACACGTCTCGTACGTACGCCCTCAGCAAGACAAGCTTCCCAAGTTTCGAAGGTTTCGCGTGTATCGCTATCGACAACAAAGCGCTCATGGTCCTCATCGGTCCCAGCTTTGAATTGGCAGCGGAATTGCAGTCGGCCTATCTCCTCAAGGTCTTCAAGTCCGGGAACCTCCTTGGCGCGAATGTTCTCTTCCGTAATGTAGTTCTGGGTCAAGCGAGCGCCCAGTTTGGTGGTCCAGATAGGAATGTTGATATCAGTCTCCGTGTTGTCCACCAGATGGTGTAGCCAGATGACAGCGTACGCGGAGGCCCCACGCTTCCCCGTCTGATGAAACTCAAATACCACAGGTGATCGATAGCGAAACCTAACGGGCAATCGCACATTGTTCTTGCCGTCCTTTTTAGCAATATCCCAGAACACGCCGTCTCCTTCGTTGAGTCCTTGGCATTGAGTCCTGGCAATTTGTCCGACACTTCCACCAGTTCTCAACTTCAATTTTGCATTTTTCTGATAGCCAAGTGCTAATATCCTATCAGAGAGAAATTCGAACGTGCCAACATCCCAACCTAGCATGTTTGGCGGTAGTCGAGTTTCGACAGCCCTGAATAGCAATGAGATTCTTATTCGACCGAAGCCCTAATTGAGTCAGTGAGAATTCGGAGGCCTAGGGTCCTCATTATACTTACGATGCCGCCATCAAGTGGATACCATCGAGTTGCCTGCGAACTAGTTTGCAGAATATCCGACAGCCTCAATGGTACAACACCAAGTATGGGATCGTGTTGTCGGTAACGTTGATCGCGGACAGTGACAGTGACAATTGCAGATCGCCAATCCCTTATGAATCTTTCGGTACCGGCATTGAAGATTGGCTTACTGCTGACGGCCTTGGCTCGAGTTCGATACACCTAGCAGGGAGTTAGTAATTCATGAGGTTGTGTTGGACATAAAGTCTTACCAATTGGTCATTGAACAGGATAGTGCAGTAGCTGGTTGGCAGGTTTTTCGACGTTTCGTCTGTGTTCTCTCCTGAAGGTTTTGCAGGCTCATACTCCCTGCCTTTCCTATTACCGTTGCTGCCTGAAATATTTTCGAGCTCTAGGTTGACGATTTGGTGGACGACAACGCTGCATATGCCACTGGGCCAAAGTGGGTCGGGAGGTGTATGGGCAACAGCATCTTTGTCATCGTCATTCAAAACGCCCTTGTCGTCTTGAAGGTCCGGATCGTCCTTTAGCGAGTCGGGCAGGTTTGGGTTCTTGCCATCAGTACGTAGAGCTTTTCTGAATTTTGGTTTGGTAAAGTAGCCAACCTCCCAGCGCAACTCTCCCGGCATCTCGCTATCTGCTTCCATGCCTGTGAGCTTAGATACGTGCGGATACATTTTACCCGGATGCTGTATCATTTTCTGCATGGAAAGCTCGACCTTGCCCACAATATCGTCAGCGCTTGTGCGGTCAGAATCCCATAGCTCCACACTAAGCTTCTCATCGGCTTTGATATATTCAGGGTTGACAAGCAATCTAGCTTGCGTTAGCATTATATTGCAGAGATGTACTCAGACTTACGCTGCCGTCTCCTCCCAGATTGGATTCAGATCGTCAGTAATTACCCGTGTACAGTACATTGGCTTTCCATATTTCGAGAATGTCAAGGTGATGTAAGGATCTGAACCCCCACCTTTGCTCCCACGCCTGTCTTGTTTACTTAGACCTATTGCGCGATGAATTCGGATCCACATGACACCCAAAGCAAGGGTATCTTTGGCAATTTCATCACCTGACAGAATTGCTCCCATATCTATGGACATAGACTTCGGAGCCACGTACATACTCGCCGCGGCTCCGATGGCGTAATTGACAAAGTTGGAGATCAACGGTAAGTTCAGGATGTTGACCCCCCGCTGAACCATGGGTATACAGCCGGCTTGGACTTGAGGTACCCCCATGAGGGTGAAGGTGAGATTCTTCAAATACGGTGGCTCCGGTGACATCTGAAGTCGTAATCTTACGGTCCCTACTAGCCCCTGCAATTCCACAAAAATCGGTAGAGGAACACCAAAGAGACCTTTGACTCCAAGGTAAAAGACAAGCTGCATGTGCATGTTCTTTGCCTTGGATGATGCATTTTTGGCGTCACTGGGCTTAGCATGGTATGCAAATGATGCCTCGATATTATAATAGTCTCCTCCTTCTTCATCGGCAGCAGCCTCTTGAGGGTCCTTGGTCTTCTTGTTTTCCTTATGTATGCTCTCTTTGAGGTCCTGGACGTGAGTATCTGGAAGTGAGCGTAAACTCAAGATCCTAATAGGATTATTGCCTTGGTTGATTTCTGCCACCCTGACATTCTCGATAACCCCCGGAACCGATGCTCCCATTACGTCCTCAAGGGTATCTGCAACGCCGGCGAACATATCCGGGTCTATCAACCCCCAAATGATTCCTAACAAGGTGTTCATCCATTCAACGGATTCAGGAAGTAGGTTTGCGGTTGCCTACGCTTGTTAGACCGCCAGCGGCATCCACCGAGGGGGTTTGAAGCACTCACAACTTCTCCTCTGGACTGCTCACTCGACCATTCTACCTCTCTACCGCTACGTATCACTTCCTTCATCCAAAGCCAGATACCAGAAACGATGCACATGGCTGTGGGAATCAGCCCTTTCAATGACGCCCCAAACATTTTTCCAAGGACAATGATAGCGATGAACACGCCAATACACAAGCCTGACGCTCGGGTTTCTAGTGCTGCAAACATTGGTTCGTAGCTGACAGAAGGCGTGGGATGGAACAAGATGTTCGTCTTCTCTCCATGTATAGGAACGTCTGAAGTACTCCCTTCGGCGACGGGGTCAGGTGGTGCTGTTACATCTTGATTGTGCTTGTATTCTGGATTAAACTGTGAAGCATCGGTTTTCACAGTGGTAGGTTTCCCAAGGTTTGCATTTGGCACTGACAGCATAGGGTTTTCGACTGCCTTCATGAAATCCTTGTCAACGTTCTCTATCTGGACCTCTTTCTGGGTAACCGGGTCGTGAACTGTCTTGAGGGTGCCCGGTTTGCCAGCTTTCGTCTCTTGGTGGGGGACTGCATCGCTGGGGCCACCAGCCTGGCCCTGCTGCCGCTCAAGCCTGTGCTGTTCCTCAAGCCTTGCATCTCTGTCCTTCTTGTCTCTATCTAAGCTCTGAACGAAGGTCTTGATGTCGGGGATCTTGTTTCGGCCACTGTAGTACCCTCCCGGTGCATGCTTGGAAGGAATAAGGATCAGCTGAAGCACAAAACATGATGGAAGAGCTCTGGTCGGATATACCTGCTGCTGTTGATCAGACATGACGACGGTGGCTTCTAGGGCGTATGAATCATCAAGTAGGCTGTCGATTGTGGTGGCAGGGGATTCTCAAAGGAGGTTTCTCTTGCCCTAAACAGAGCAATCGTTAAGGGGATCGATCTTGTTCATTGATTTGGGCCAAAAGCCAAGCCATATTATTCGCGTTGCGCGCCAATTTCCTGGCTCATGTACAGTGACGTATGGCGCCCCTAAATTGGCGTTCCTCCCCGTTCCCCGCGCGATGTCAGCCGATAGCAGTATCTTAAAAAGTTCATACACAGCACCAAAGATACGATATCGAGCAGAGAAGATAGATCGGCTGTTATAAGGCTTCGGGACGTTGCAACTTCCGTACTGTCGCTATGAGCCAATCATATCATACCGTTGCCTCCGTTGCCTTGATAACTAGATAAAATCATGAAGAGGCTGCAGGTCAACGTGGCACAGGATCCGCCCCCGTGGAATCCTTTTAAAGACGGACATGCTCCTCCTTACTGGCACTATATCTCCTCATTCATGCAGTGATATCTGTTGTTGGCTATCTATACGATATACGCTCTCCTTGCGACTACTGTCTTTCCTTATTCACCGTAGCCGAGATGAATGATATTCCGCTCCCTTATATCTTATTGTGAAGAGTCTGTTCCTATTTACTATATTCTGAATTTTTGGAGACATTCGTCATCTTCATGGCGAGAGTAAGAGCTTTCACCAATGGAAGAGTCTGCACTCGTGGAAAGGAGAAGTTGCAAGACTTCTATGTGGACTTGGACACTGGTTACATTATTCCCGAGCCTGATGAAGATCCAATGAGCTTTGTGGACATGCAGAATCATGTCTTAGCACCTGCTTACCAAGAGCTTCAGATCAATGGGTGCACAGGCGTGCATTCCACTACATTTGTGGATTCTCGGACTTACCTGAACCATCTTGAAGATATTTCCAGACATCTTGTTTCACAAGGGGTTGGTGCCTTCTATATAACACTTCCAACCATTCATGTGGATCTGTACCGGAAGGTCCGTTGGGATAATGCCTCTGCATCAGAACTCGGAGTTAGCTGAAACGGAGTAGATCTTGCCTCATCTCAACCCTCGAACTTTCAACGGAGGGGCTGATCTACTAGGAGCTCATTGTGAAGGTCCATGGCTCAATCCTCTTAAAAAGGGGGCACATGGTAATGGGTTCGTTGTTGGAGAAATCAGAGCTGATAGACCGATGCAGATGCAGACCTTATGCAGAACCCCGCGGAATCCTCGGTCGAATCGATCTACGGCGACGATGAAGCCCTTTCCGCCATCAAAATAGTCACGCTAGCACCAGAGCTGGGTAATTCGCTCGAGGTCATTCGAAGCCTCACCAAGCGAGGCATTGTAGTCTCTCTCGGTCACACTGCCGCAGACTACGACACTGGTATGAGGGCTTTGAAAGCAGGCGCGAAGATGCTAACGCATGTTTACAACGCAATGAACAGCTTTTCTCATAGGTCCCCAGGAGTCGCTGGCTTAGTCTCATCACTAGAAGCCCCATACTTCTCCCTTATAGCTGGGGACCTGCATCCGGCCGCGTTGGCTATGACCTTCCGCGCAAATCGAGAGAAATGTATCCTTATCAGCGATGCTGCTGAACTAGCGGGCTTAGCAGATGGAGATTATCTCGGGCATACTCAATTACCTCACAGACCAAACAATAAAACCAAGTGGTCAGACCTGGTTACCATAGAAGAAAACGAGAATCTGATCAGCTCTTGCAAGAGCGTTGAGGAAGCTGTACGGAACCTCCGCAAGTGTAGCGGATGTTCCCTGGCAGAAGCTGTTCGGTGTGCATCGGAGAATATTGCAGCTCTCATGAACGACGAGGAGAGGGGGCTCATCGAGGAAGGACGGAAGGCTGACTTTGTTGTGTTGAGTGACGGGGGTAAAGTGCAACAGACATGGCTTGCGGGCGAGATGGTATACGAGGCCCCTGAGCTGAGTGACACCTACGCGTTCGAAGACTATCAATTGCAATTGATGCTGCTGGAGCAACAGAACAAGAAGAAGCTTATATTGGCGAGGGAAGAGCACGAAGAGAGGGGCGACCAAGGATGATAATGCTGAAGAAGAAGAATAGGGTTGATAATGATCCACGGTATGATTCAGGAGCACAGTGTGTTGGTAGAGCCGGCTGCTTCAGTGACTACTGGAGGAGCTGTTTCTGTTTCTCTTTCCTCTCCTAGTTGTCCTTCGTGACTTCCTGTTTCGGGAGGATCCAAGGAGATCCCCTCAAGGGCTTCTTGTAAGGATGGCGAAGGCGAGGGAAAAGATGAGGGAGATTCGACTGGTGACACTTGTAGGGAGTCTGTTTGGAAGTCGTTTCTGCTAGGTTGACCTTTCGACTTCAGACCTTGTGTAGCTGGTGGTGGGAGGGACTTCTCAGGTGACGTCGATCTCGCTCGGCTGGCAGCGGTACTGCTTTGATAGGATGGTCTCGCTGGATGCATGTACTTTGTTGAGATTCGGTTCTGATAGGTTCGCTTGTCAAGTTAAGCCTTTCTGCAATCGTCGGATCGTTCGTTGGGTCTGGTGGGTGATAGTCAACTGTTCTTTGGTTTCACCTGCTAGACTTGCCTCTTCGAGTCCTATACAGTCCTTCGTACAGTTCCTCGTACAGTCCCACTGGTGATAGCACACCTACAATCGCGGCCCGAGCCCCATTGAAGAATTTTCTATCAGGATGATGGTTTTCGTTGATTCGTTGGCTAGTAGATGGATGATGCTCCATGGGTGCTCTGCTAAGAAAATAAAGTCGCCAAGCTCGCCGCGCAACGCTACTACCTAATTGAGAATACCCCTCCTAACAACGGGGTAAACCGTTCTACTTCGTAGGTGTCTCCAGGGATCAGCCCTGCAGGGCCGTACGGTTGGCAGGGATACGGTTAAGAGGTGAAGGAAAGTGCTGGCGTCCGGCTGGTTTAACCGCAATCAGTATAGTCGCCCATATTGTCTAGGGTCTATCTAGATCCTAAATCTGCATACTATCGGTGGGGTGGGGTAAGAGGAGGGTATGTTGAATACCTAGGATGATATCCAAAATTATTAAAGGGCTTAAGGCTGCTCTTGCAGTACATTGCAGGTTCAGCGTTGCAATATAAGATAAGGGAGCCGCAGCGTGATAACTTAGCGCATACTATAGCCATTTATATATATCCTAAGCTCTTGTATGTCTCCCAAACTCTTATGTCTCCTAAGATCTTATATATTTCCTAAGCTTTTGTATATCGCCATTAATAGGGGACACAGATTCTATAAGTATCTCTTTCTTAAAAATCTATTCCAACGTTAGTGGGATTATATTTGCTAATAAATAAGAGAGATATTAAGCTTGTTAGAGTTAGTATTAAAGGGGAAGCTTCATAGAGCACTATATAGATAAATTAAGGCTAGTAATTAGTATTAATCTTAAGAGTAGATGAGGGTTCTAATAGCTAATAAGCTATGCCTTACTCCTAAGAGCAGACGAGGGTTTTAATGGCCAATGAGCCATGCCTTACTCCTAAGAGCAGATGAGGGTTCTAATAGCTAATAAGCTATGCCTTACTCCTAAGAGCAGATGAGGGTTCTAATAGCTAATAAGCTATGCCTCACTCCTAAGAGTAGATAAGAGTTTTAATAGCTAATAAGCTATACCTTACTCCTAAAAGCAGATGAGGGTTCTAATAGCTAATAAACTATACTTATCTCTAAGGTATTCTAATAGCTGAAGAGCTATTACTATGCTCTAAGGATAAGTCTATAATAAATATTAAATCTTAAAGACTATAAAGCTATCTCTAATTACCTATAAGCTAAGAAGGGAAATATAATATAAGCCTATTACACTCTACTAGTACTACGTAATAGAATTACTAAGAATTACTTAAAGATATAAAATAGTAGTAGTAGATATTAGTTTATATTAAAGAACTAATTACTAAGGATTCTACTATTATAGGGCATACACCCTTTAAGCTTATTAAGATAAAGTAGAGTAATATAATATATTCTACTTATTTATATTAGTATAGTATTAATACAATACTTATAGTAGTTAATTATTAATACTAAGCTATCTTAATAGCTACTAGTTATTATAGTTATCTTCCCTCCTAAATATTAGTTTATTAGTATAGAGCTTCTACTATATATAGTTATACTACTAATATAATTCTAAGAGAAGATAGTCTTATTAGTTTAGAGCTTATTAAAAACCTTTAAAACTTAATAGAAAAAGGAAGGAAAAGAGTCTCTTATATAAGAATCTATCTTAATATTATCTACTATATAATCTAGTTACGTAATGCGCTTATAGCTTATTAATTATTTATTATTATAGTAGTAGCTATATTAAAGGTAAGTTATTATATAGCAACTATATAGTATAATTATAATAAATATATTATTAATATTAATTCTATCCTCTTTTCCTTTCTTTAGCAATGAATATATTATTATAAGTACCCCCTATATTAAGGCATTATGCTACTTTAAACTAATATTAATAATTCTAAAGTTATTTTTTATTATATTAGTAAGTTCTTTATATACTATATATTATATATATACTTATTATTATTAATAGTTAATAGTAGACCTTCTATATATAAATTACCTTTAAGTATTTAAAATCTATATTTAGTTAGTAATACTACCTTACTTATAATATAAATAAGCTTATTAAGGCTTATAGTCTTATTATAAAGTAAGTTATAATTATAACTAATAATTATAACTTATTAATAGGTTTAAATCTTACTTTTTTTTATTAAGGAGGTAGTAATACTAGCTACTATAGTCTTAAACCCCTTTATATTACCTAAAGTAGCTTTATATATTAAGAGCCTTTATAAAAAGGTCTCTTAATAATATAAAGATAAGTCTTTAACTCTAAGGATATAAGATAGATAGTAGGCCTAAGAATTAATATTACTATTAAAAAAAATAAAAGTATTAATAAGTAATATTCTTATCTTATATTACTATACTAACTTACTATAGGAGGTAAGCTAAATTATTCCTATATTTTTTATTTATAATATCTATCTTTACTCTTTTTATTTATTTATATATTTATACTATACTCGCTGCTAACTCTCTATAGAGGGAGTTAAGGGAGTAGGAGGAGAGAGAGAAAGATAGAGAGAGAAATAAAGATAAAAAAGAAAAAAAGAAAGAAAAAATAAGAAAAAAAGAGGAGAAAAAAAAAGATAAAGGTTTAGATATATTATTATATCTTATATATACTATATATAGTCTAATACTAATATAATTAGATCTTTAAGGATTATGCCTTAGAGAAGAGGGAGGAGGCGAGGAGAAAGAAGAAAAAGAGAGTAAAAAGGAAAAAAAAGAAAAAAAAGAAAAGAAGAAGAGTAAGAGAAGCCTTAGTAATAAATTAATTCTATATAATTATTATATATACTAACTACTTCTATATAGGCCTAATTATATATTTTATTTTATTTTTTTTAGTATTTAGTATTTAGTATTAGTAGTACTTATATCTTAAAGCTATCTTTTTAATAGTAAGAGTCTTCTGTTATGGCACATGGCATTTCGGGGGAAAGGAAGGAATAGCGGGCCATTTACTTATAGGCAGGTACTGCTTAGCAGCACCCTTACTTAGAGCCCTTTTAGGGCAAAAGAATTAATTATCTTATATCCTCTCACTAAATTCGCTATAATAATGATAGCAATGGCTTCAGCCACTAAACTAATATACTAGAGCACTATTTAATTGCTCTATATACTAATAGCTATCCTTATAGTACTAATCTAGCGTTTCCTCTAACTAGAAGCCCTCTTACAGCTTCTTATAACCCTTATCCTTAAAAGTCTTTAAGGACCCTAGTAATAAGCGTCCTATCTTACTTCCACACTATCCTACCTATATCTTAACGGCCTTAAAGCCTTTTGCTAGCTTTATTATAATCCCACTATACTTCCATCTCGCCGCACCCTATATTTTAGTTTGGCCGTCCTACTATCCCTATTTTAGCGCAGCTCGATAACCTCTAGAGAGAAATAGGGCTATAGGTTTAAAAAGGGAATCTATATCTATAATTACTATATATTAGACCTATCAGGCCTATTAATAAGCCTATTAAGCCTTTTTAGCCTCATTTCCTCACCTCACTATTAGAGGGAAGGAGTTTTAGATAATAAGTAATAACTTTAGAAAGAAGAAATAAACCTTTAAGACCTTTCCTAATAATAAATTTCTATTTTTTTTAGAAGTTCTCTTATCTTTTAGTTTATCTTATACTTCTATTTTATACTTTATCTAATATAAAATCTTCTAAGCTAGCTTTCTCTTTATCTTCCTTACTACCTACTATATAAGACTTGCCTTATAGTACTATTATTAAAGCATATTAGCTCTACGCCTTTCTAAAGAGCAGGCACGCTAATTATAATATTATCTTAGAGGGTACTTATTCTATTATTAGGGATATTATTACTATATACCCTTAGCTAGAAGGAGTCCGTTTATAGGAGCCTTCTATAAGAACGACTCATGCTAAAACAGCATCGCGAGAGAACTCTATAGAGCTAGGTACCTCCACTACTCCCTTATTAACCTAGCCAAACGAGTAGGCCATAGATAAAACATTAATATCCCTATTACATTCAAATATTAAATCCTTTAAACAACATATTTAATGAAGTACTATCACGCCGCCCTCTAGTAGCTCACAGCCCTCTAATAGCTCACAGCCCTCTTAGGGCAACACTCGAAGAAATTCCACCATTACAAAAGAAATCCCTAAAGCTATCTCCGTAGGGAACATAGCTTCCAGTAAACAAAATAATAAAACTAATAATGGCGGGAACAATAACCCTAGGCCTAATTTAGATACTATTATTAGCAATGCTATCATACATTTCTTTTATAAGAACTAACTCTTATAAGGTCCTTCTAGACCTCCAGGGCCCCCTAGCCTCCTAAGACCCCCTAAGGAGCCTAGTAGCCCTAATAGCCCTAGTTCCTAATTTAATCTAGGTGATATTAGCTTCTTCAACCCCTTCTATAACAATAAGTCAGCTAACACTAGCCCTAGTATAGAATATACTAGAAAGGAAACCTTTTTCTATAATATTATTATTTTTATTAATAGGATTAAAGATATATCTCATATAAAAAGAACAGAACTTATACGCTTAAATCTATAATTATATCTCTAAGATAAAGCTCTTAAATAATATACCTCCTAACTTACTAATATAGAGAAGCGTCTCCTAACTTATAGCTAAAATTTAGATAAGTAGGTTACCTTTTTTATAGAATATTTTAGGCCTCCTAAGAATATTAGAATAGCTTAGTTACTAAAGGAAAAATATATAATTAATAATGCCACACAACACTATAAACCCCGTAAGTACGCCATAGCAATAGTACGCGCTATAAAAGTTACAAAACTTAAGATAGTATATAATTAGCTAAATATTATATAGAATAGCTTAGATATTAAATTCTAATCTAATATTAACCCTCCTAATATAAATACTACGCTTAATTAGTTCTTTAGGGCAATAGACTATAGGAAGCACTAATAATAGCAGAAAGCTTTAAGGATATATCCTAATAATAATACTATAGCCTCTACTAGTTAAAGCCTTCTATAAATATAGGCCTAGCGTAGTAATAATACTAGTTAGTATAATAATTCTAGGGGACTATTAAGATCTTTTAGTTCTAGTAATTAGAACTATAGATTATAGCAATAACCTTAATTTCTCTACTATTAGAATAATAATACTTATAATCCTTAATTCTAATATTATTAAAACTAGTACTATAAAAATCTAGCTTAAGATTAAGGATATTAAAGCTACTAAAGTTACTAGACCTATTAGCCTTATCTATAAAAATAATAATAATAAGCTTAGCTTCTAGCTCCTCTATAGCCTTATTAAATTATAGCTAAACCTACCCTCTAGCTAAATATAAATACGTTTAGTTCTTATTAATTTAGTAATAATATACCTTCTAATAACTACTATAATAACTTATATCCTTCTTAGCAGCCTTAGAGGGCGTACTATATAATAGTAATAAAAGATATAGATGATTATAGTTAATATAATAAAAATTAGGATTACTACTATAGTAGTAAAGGATTTAAAGCTAGCCCCTTTCTAAAGGGTAACTAATAAGCCTTCTATATAAAAGTACTAGATTCCTAAGAGTATGTTAGTTATAAAGAAATTAATATTAACTTTATTACTACTTCTACTAAGATTTGCTATCACTATAAGCGCTATTAAGGTACTTTTATATCTTAAAATGCCTTGTTTTTATACCTATAAAATAAATATTAAAAGCCTAAAACTAATCTATCTAAGATAACTTTTAGTAGCCTAAAGGCTATATAATCTATTATAGTCTACCTATAGCTTACTTTAGCTCTATAGAAGCCTTCTATAATCTATATTATTAAATCTATAGTATAGGCATGCGAGGACTACCTATTAAAGTACGCTTTTTATAGTTCTAAATATATAACTATAAATATTAGTTTTAATCTTAAAGGGACTAAAATAAGTGTTTATCTTAACTCTAGTTATCTTATTACTTTAGGAGATTAAGACTTTCTATGTAAATATATACTAGACTTTAAATTAAAAGTAAGGTATATAGCATCCTATATCCTAATATATAGTATAGGTAATAAGGTCTTTACAGCATTAGAGTTCCTTAGTCTTAACTTATTTATTAATAGTATTGATAACCAAGGTTCTACTATAACAAAAATTAAGATAGAGGTCTATATTATAAATAATCTTAAGACTAATATACTTATAGGAATAAGTATATTTAAGACTTATAGTATTCTACTAAACTTAGTAATATAAAGTGCTATTATTACTAAGTATAATAATATAAAGATTCTAATATATTATATAGCTAGGCCTTACTTATAACTCTATTAGGTAATTAAGACCTATCACGTCTATATAATAGGACCTAATTCAGTTATAGATATACTAATTATATACTATAGTACGCTTCCTAATAACTAAGACTTTATTTTTAAGCTATAATTGTATTATAAGCTAGGTTATAAAGGCGGGGTCTATATACACATTATCAACTCTACTATATTATTTATATAAGTTAAGAATATAACCTCTTTCCTTATAAAGCTCTTAAGACATACGAGACTTAGTACTATTATTAAGTATAATAGAGTTAGATATTATATAGTTTTCCTAGAGGCTAAGTCCCTTACTATATATAGATAGTATATCTCTGGGTAATCTAATTCACCCTTAATAATCTTTATAGGGCTTACTAACCTTTTTAAGAAACATTCCCTACCTAATGGCGTAATAGTATATAGTGATAATAAAGCTACTAATATACTCACTACCCTAGTATCTAACTTTAAAGATATCTTTATAGATATAGGCAAAACTATTAATATCTCTAAGAAAGAATAGATACTTATTAAGCTAAAGATAAGAACCTTATTAAAGGCTTCTAAGGTCTATCTACTTAGATAAAAGGATAGATAAGTAGTTAATAAGACCTTTAATAAATTATATTCTTAGGGTAAGCTTTAATTTACTAATTAACCTACTCTATTTAGCTGGCCATATTTCATTATCTAGTAGGACACCCCACAGGGAAAGAAAGAATATATTATAATAGATATTTATAGGCTTAATACTATTACTAAAGATAACGCTTATCTACTGCCCCTATAGTCTAATATTATTACACTTATTACAGGGTATTAGTTTATTTTAACCGTCGACGCAGTAGGGTACTTTTATTAGTTCTATATAAAAGTAGAAGACTACTAAAAGCTTACTATAATAAGCTATCATAGATAAAAGGAATTAACAGTCACATTAATAGGGTACAAAGTATCCCCCCTATACATATAAAGACAGACTAATACAATATTACATCCACTCTAAGCATTTATAAAAGCCTTCATTAATAATATTATAGTCTTTAACTATATCCTTAAAGACTATCTTTAATATCTAAATAAACTTTTCTAGCTATTATAGTTAAAAGGTATCTCTTTAGTACCTATAAAATCCTATCTTAGATATCCTTCTATCATACTGTTAAGACAGCGTATCAATAATTTAGGGATAATAATAGTGGAAGAGAAAATTTGAGTTATTATAGCTTTTAAATTTCTAAGGACCCTCTAAGAGCTTAAAACCTTCTTAGGCTTAATAGGCTAGCTCCGCTTATTTATACCTCGCTATATATAGAGAGCGTAACTCCTATAGAATAGGAAGATATACTTAACCTAAGATATATTAAGAACTAATCTTATTAGCCCTTTAAGTACTTCTAGTATTACTAGCCTATTAAAGTCTACTATAAGATAGCTTTTAGGTCTAGCCTATAAGTAGCTATCTAACTATTTATATTATTAATCCTTAAAAGAGGAGCTAGAAGCCTTCTATAACCTTTAAGACACCTTTAAGGCCCCTACATTTCTAGTATACTATAATAAGAATTAATAGCTCTATATTAACTTAGACACCTCTAAGGCCTAGAGGTTTGCAGCTATAATATACTACAAGACTAATAATAATGACCTAAAACATATGGCCGTACAACCTATTATGTTTCTTAGCAGAAATATTAATATAATAGAGAGAAATTACTAGCTAACTAAGCTAGAGGTCGCAGGCCTAGTATAGATAATAAAGAAGGTTAGATATCTTATTAATTCTACTAAAAAGTTACCTACTATAGTATATACCAACTATTTAGCTGCTATCCTAATCTCCTAGCAAACTTCCTTATCCACGTTATTAATAAATAAGTTAAATTTATAACTTATATAGGCTTTATAGTACCTATCCTTATTTAATCTATTAATCAAACATAAATTAGGGGCTTTAAACATAGTTCTAGATACCCTCTCGTGTCTTTAGGCCTAAACTAATATACCTATAGCTAATAAAGCTAATATCCTAGACTATCTATATAGCACCACAACTTCACTTAGTTCTACTAAATAGAATGTTTTACTCCCTAAAGTTTTCGCCTTCTATAGTACCCTTATTAAAATAATTAATAACTTTAAAAAATATCTAATAAAAGCCTATATAAATAATAAGTAGTAGAGTAAGGCCCTTAAGATCCTAAAAAAGGAGGATAATAAAGACCTACCTAAAGGCTTTCACTTCTATAAGAGAGAAGGTCTTATATACCTTACTAGTAGTAAAGGTCATAAACGCCTCTACATCCTATAAGCATTACAGCAAGAAGTATTTAGAATAGCATATAATAATAACTTCTATAGAGGCTATCATAGGATATATAATCACATCGCTCCCTCTATCTTCATTAGAAATCTCGCGAAGTACCTTTAAGTCTATATTAAATACTATCCTAACTACTAGCTCAATTAAACTAGAAGATACCTAACTTATAGGGAGCTATATCTAATTAGTACTCTATCTATTCTATTCTATACTATTATAATTAACTTTATTATTGCCCTACCTAACTATAGTAGCTTTAATACTCTAATAACTATTATATATAAATTAACTAAAAGGAATTTACTTATCCTAGGAGTAGAAATATAGAATGCTTCTAACTAAGCCAATATATTTCTTACTAACTTAATAGGCTATAATTAGGGAGTCCTATTAACTATTATTAGTAATAGAGACTCGAAGTTTATAGGGTCCTTCTAGAAGAAGATATTTTAAAAGATAAGAGTAAAACTCCTAATATCTACTATATAATACCCACAGACTAACGGGCAGTCTAAATAAATTAATTAAATAATAGAAGTTGCTTTAAGGTTCTTCTTATCTATTAATAAGTAAGATTAAGTTTTAGTATTATTATATCTCTAAGGTTTACTAAATAACGTGGTGAACTCTATAGGCTTCGCGCCTAATAACCTAGTATATAGCTTTTAGATTAAGAAAGATATTAACCTACTCTTAAAAATAAAGATTAATCTATAAGACCTAGACTACCTCTAATATATTAAGTGCTTAGAGGCTTAAGATATAATAGCTTTTACTAATATTATTATAAAAGCCCAATATAATAAAATATATAAGAGGTTATATCTCTATAAGGGATCTCTAGTATACCTACGCCTATATTACAGCTATAAGGTACCTAAGGTATATTATAAATATTTAAATTAAAAAGTCGGCCCTTTTAAGGTTCTTAAAAAGGTGGGAAGATTAATATACTACCTATAGCTTCTCCCTAATATAAAAATCCACCTAATAATATTAGTAGCTTAAATTAAACCTATCATTAACCCTATAGATGATCTATACTATCGCGTTCCCTCATAGCCTAGACCTATTAAGGAAAAAGATAAGAATCTAATAAACCCTCTTTATAAGATTAAGTAGTTCCTAGATAAGAAGCCTAGAAAAGATACCTACTTAATAAAATAAAAAGGATATAGCTATAAATATAATACTTAGTATCCCCTACACGCTCTTAGAGATACTTAGGAATTTATTAATAAATATTAATTCTATTAACCTATATAGCGCCGCTAGATAGCTCTAGCCTTAAAGCCCTTAAAGTCTCCTTCTATATCTATAGTAATTACTATAGCTCCACTAGCCTTAGCTAAGCTAAAACTTCTTCTAGCTAGTAGAGCTACGCCTATTTTACTAACTATATAAGGATATAGTTAACCTTAAAAATATCTAAGACCTAAAACATCTTAGCTACCTAACTTTAAGGTCTTATAAAAGCCTTTTACTAAAAGGAATATTAGAGGTCTTAATATATCTTATACTATATACCTAGTTTATATCACTAATTATATCTAATACCTATTATATACCTAGTCTACAGAAGCCTTCGGTAGGATAGAAGAGCCAGTATTATATTAATATATTATAAGGGCACAGCCTTTTCTTCTATTTATCAGCACTGTTATAGCACATGGTATTTCAGGGGAAAGGAAGGAATAGCGGGCTATTTACCTATAGGTAGGTGCTACTTAGTAGCACCCTTACTTAGAGCCCTTTTAGGGCAAAAGAATTAATTATCTTACATCCTCTTACTGAATTCGCCATAACATCTTCCTTCTATAATATTAAATATCTGTAATGACTGGCAGCCATTAGGGTAGCTTAGCATTAGTAGTTAGCTACTATAGACATTATATTAACGCTACGCTAGCGTAGATAAGTAAAATATATTATATTATCCTACTTCATCCTAATAAGCTTAAAGGGTATATACCCTATAGTAGTAGGATCTTTAGTAATTAGTTTTTTAATATAAATTAATACCTACTACTATTATTTTATATCTTTAAGTAATTCTTAATAATCTTATTATATAATATTAGTAAAGTATAATAAGCCTATATTATAATTCTAATTACTCTAACCTTTAAGGTTAAAGGCTTAAAGTAAAGTAAGATAATATCTATATAAAATTCTATTTATAAAGATATATAAGAGCCTATAAGTAGACTATAAGTAGACTTATTAAAATTAACTATTAGTATAGATATATAATAATAAAGAATTTAGTAGTTAAAGTTATAAATAAAGGAGCTTTAAACTACTATAACTAAGTAAACTATTAAAGAGATATTATAAAATTCTAATAATAAGCTAAGTAAAGACTATATAAGTAAGCTAAATAAACTTTTAAGAAAAAAAACTTTATTTAATAGCTTTAATAGTATATTTATATTAATATTAAAAATAATTTACCCTAAAAAAATATGTCTATATTATAGAGTATTAGAAGGGGAATATATTTATTAGTTTATTAATACTAAGATTAAGTTCCTTCTAAGTTATAAGTATTTTACTATTAATAGGAATAAGATCCTTTACTATATATAATTACTTAAAGACAACGCGCTATTATAGTAGCAAAGTTAGTTTAAGCTAAAGAATATTAATAAATATATCTTTAAATATTTCTATAATTTTCTATTAGATTTAATAGTGGACCTAATAAATTATAGGCTCCTTATATATAAGCGTTAGAATAGTATAAAGTAAGATAAGAAATAAAAGATTTTTATCTTTAAGGCTTATCTAAAAAAGTTAGAAACCTATTTAAAGCCTTTATTAAAGATCTTTAAGGTAAGTATATTCCTTAATAAGCTATATCTAGATATAAAAGATAAGATCCTAAGTACTAATAATATACTAACTATATAGGAAAATATCTTAGCTCTTATAATTATATAAGAGAGGATCTTTAAATAGTTTTAGTAGGGATCTACTAAGCCTAATTATAAAAGTAAATCTTTAGAGGAGCGTATCTTAAAATACCCTAGTAGTAGTAATAGAGAGCCGTTATTAAAGCGCTTTAAGAAAGATAAAGATAAAGATAAAGACTACTAGAAACTTAAATCTATTATAAATACTATAAATAAGTTAGATAATAAGGCTAATGCCTACTTTATATATAGAGGAAAGGGGTATTAAAAGAAAGACTACCTATAGAGGGATAATCTAAATTTCACTATAGTTAATTTAGTGCAGTCGAAAAATAATAACGCCCTATTATTAGAGCGACGATAGGGTAAGAAGGAGAAAGACTAATAAAAGCTCTTAATCCTCTATACCTTAAGGGCTAGGTAATAGCTTAGGATATATCCTACCTCTTTAGAAGACTAATTAATCCTAGAGCTAAGATTAACTTAGTTACTTAGTAGTTTATAGTATAATATAATTTATAGCTAAAATATATAGTCTTGCTAATGCTAGTATAGCTAAGTAGGTAAGGTACTTATTATTATAAAGTATATTAGCTAAGCTATAAAGCTACTAATAACTAGGGCTAAAAAAAGGAGTATAGCTCCTTATTCTATACTATTAACTAAGAGGGTTCTAATTTAATTATTAGAATGCCTATACTCTATAAGTTAGGTATTATAATAAATATATTAGTATATTAATAATGGTACTAAGTTAATGCTAAATAGCTATAGATTAATAAGCTAACTAAGTTTATATAAATTCTATAATAGGAATAAGAAGTATTTGCTATAATTTATACTTATACTATAATAATAGAGCAACCCTAAACTAATAAGTCTAGTATAGTAAGTATTCCTTATAAACTATAAGAATTTAAGGATATCTTCTTAAATAAGAAGGTAGGAATCTTATTTAAATAAAAGTAGAGAGATTATATTATTAAGTTAAATAATAAAGAGCTATTATATAGTCCCCTTTATAATTTATTAAGGGTAGAGCTAATAGAGCTATATCACTATCTTAATAATACTCTAGTAAAGAGATAGATAAGATATTTTATTTTATCTATAAAAATACCTATCCTTTTTATACTAAAAAAGAATAGAGAGTTACGTCTCTATATAGATTATTAAGGATTAAATATAGTAACTATAAAAAATAGGTATCTATTACCTCTTATTACTAAGATATTAGACTACTTATATAGTATTAAAAGGTTCTTAAAGTTAGACCTAAAGGATATATATTACTATATTTATATTAAGTATAATAATAAATAGAAAACTATATTCTATATATATTATAGTTACTTTAAATATCTAGTTATATTATTTAAGCTTATAAATACCCCTACCACTTTTTAAGCATATATTAATCGGGCCTTAGCTAGGCTAGTAGATATAATATATATAGTATATTTAAATAATATATTAGTCTTTTTAGAAGAGCTAGTAGACTATTAATAATATATTAAATAAGTGCTATAATAGCTCTAGTAATACTAATTATATATAAACTTAAAGAAGTATATATTTAATACTACTTAAGTTAAATTCTTAGGATTTATTATATTAATTATAGGCGTAGAGATAGATTTATATAGGGTTATTACTATTAAAGAGTAGCTAAGACTAAAAATTTATTAAGAAGTCTAGGTCTTCTTAGGATTTATAAACTTCTATTATTATTTTATTTATTATTATTTTATTATCGCTGCGCCTCTTACTAGCCTTTTAAAAGGTAGTAAGGAGGGTAGGAAGATAGGACTATTTAAATAGCTTAATAATATAAAGTAAGCGTTCTAATAGTTATATTAAAGGTTTATAGAAGTATTATTACTATAATATTTTAATCTAATATAGAAAATTAGGGTTAAAACTAATATATTAGCCTTCGCTATTACTAGTATTTTATCTTAGCCTAATAATATAGGCTATTAGCGGCCTATAGCCTTCTAGTTATATAAAATAATATTAGCAGAGCAAAATTATAAAATATATAATTAAGAACTATTAGTAATAGTAGATACCTTTAAATAATAGTAATACTATTTAAAAAAAAGCTTATACCTAATTAAGGTACTAATAGATTATAATAATCTATAAGGGTTTATAAAGTTAAAAGAGCTAACGCTATAATAAGTATGCTAGGCGCTTAAGCTTATAATATATAATTTTAAGATAATATATTATATAGAGAAAATAAACCCTACTAATCCTTTATTAAGAAGGTTTAATTATAAAAATACTTTTTCTTATAATATAATTCTTCTACTAACCTTATAAAATAAGTTATTACTATAGTTAGAGGAAGAGTCTAAGCTATATATATATATTAATAATAGTATATCATAGATAGCTTTTCTAATTATAGATATTTAAGTAGTAATATTAAGAAAGACTATAAAGAAGCTTACTAAGGGTTTTTATAAGGAGCCTTAGAAATTACTAAAATAGGTTATTCGCGAACTATAAGACCTTAATAAATAAGTTATAAAGTTCTAAAAAGGTAAAGATACTATTATAGCATAGTATTATATAGCTTATATAAATTAGTCTTTTAATAGAGAAGATCTTCTTAGATATAAAGGGTAACTATATATACTAAAAGATAGTGCTCTATAGTAAGAGTTAATTAGTAGATACTATAATAATCTATTAGTAGGATATTTTAGTATTATAAAAATATTAGAGCTCTTATAGCGTAAATATTATTGGGCTAATATTATAGAGTAAACGCGAAGCTATATTAGGACTTATAATATCTATTAAAGGATAAAGGTTCCTTAATACCGCCCTTATAGGGAATTATAATCCTTACCCTTACTAAAAGGGCTATGGCAAGAGTTAACTATAGATTTTATAATAGGATTGCCTCTAAGTAAGTATAGCGGCATCGTCTATAATTCTATTTTAGTAATAGTTAATAGATTTATAAAAATAACTTATTATCTTTTTACTAAGAAAATAATTATAGCTAAAGAACTAGTAGAGTTCTTCTTCTTTAAAATATCCTGCTAGTTTAGTATGTTAGTAGGTGTAGTAAATAATTAGAGTACTTTATTTATTAATACTTTTTAGTTAAGTATCTACTATTATACTATAATTAAGTATTATATAAGTACTACCTTTTATCTATAAATAGATAATTAAATAGAAAGGTAAAACTAAATATTAGAATACTTTCTATATATATTTATAAATTTAGAGTAGATTAACTAGGCTAAGCTATTACCTATTACTAAATTTATATATAATAATAGCCTTTATAGTAGTATTAGCTACTCGCTATTCTATATAATATATAGTTATTACCCTAAGATTTATTAGGAAGCTAGGGATAGCTCCTTAGAGAGAGAGGTACCTATAATAAAGAAATATATAAAGTAGCTATAAAGCTATTAAAAAAAGATAGAAATATATTAGTAATATATTATTAAAGTATAAGTAAAGTACTATAATAAAAACTATCTATAAAAAAAATATAAAGTAGGTAAATTAGTAATATTATTAACTAAGAATCTTAAATAAAGGTAACCTAGTAAGAAGTTATCTTATTAATTTATTAGCCTATTTAGGATAGAGGATAAGGTTAAGGTATAAGTATATTACTTAATATTACCTATAAATTATTAAATCTATAATATCTTTTATATATTATTACTTAAGCTATACTAGCTATGTGATAGTGTAGAGTTAGTAGAATTTATATAGCCCTTTAAACTTATTAATAATAAGGAATAGTGGGAGGTAGAAGAAATTATTAATAAGATATAGAATAAGGAAGGTATTTAATATAAGGTTAAGTAAACTAAGTAAGGTAATATCTATAATTAATAGGTACTAAAAGTAGAGCTTAATACTATACTAATATTAAAGCGCGCTTATAATAAGTAGACGTAGTAATAATAGAAGCTAAAGAAAAAGTTAACTTAAATTATATAATATATTAAGCTATCTAATATAATAGAACCGTGTTGCTATTACGCCTAGTTAAAATAGAGAGATAATTATAAAGATTAAGTAAAGATAAGTAGTTATATATCTAGTAGTATTATAGAGGTAGGGGGATAGTGTTGCTACCTATTAAGATATAAGCGCCGTACGTTTGCTATAGGTTATTAATAGGATGAAGGATAGAAGAATTAGTAATATTAAAGAAGTATTTAAAGGACTTATATATTATAGCTAATATATTATATTATAGCTAATATGTTATGTTATGGCTAATATGTTAGTATTATATTTATGATGAGTAGGTGGCGAATTTTGGCTATAGAGATATCTAGTGCTATAGAAGGAAGACTCTTACTATTAAGAAGATAGCTTTAAGATATAAGCGCTATTAACGCTAAACTCTAAATACTAAATACTAGAAAAAATAAAATAAAAATATGATTAGGCCTATATAAGAGTGGTTAGCATATATAATAATTATATAGAATTAATTTACTATTAAGGCTCTTCTTACCCTTCTTCTTCTCTCCTTCTTTTTCCTTCTTCTCTTTACCCTTTTCTCTTCCTTCCTCCTTATCTCCTCCCTCTTCTTTAGGGCATAATCTCTAGGGATCTAATTATGTCAGCATTAGACCGTATATGGTGCGTATAAGGTGTAATAATATATCTAGACCTTTATCTTCCTCTTCTCCTCTTTTCTTCTTATTTTTTTTTTCTTTTCTTCTCTATCTTTATCTCTTTTTTTATTTCTTTTTTTTTCTCCCTCCTTCTACTCTCCTAACTCCCTCTACGGAGAGTTAGCGGCGAGTATAGTATAAGTATATAAGTAAAGAGGAAGGGTAAAGATAGATATTATAAATAAGAAATATAGGGATAATTTAGCTTACCTCTTATAGCGAGTTAGCGTAGTAATATAAGATAAGAATATTACTTATTAATATCTTTATTCTTTTTAATAGTAATATTAATTACTAGGCCTACTATCTATCTTATATCCCTAGAGTTAGAGACTTATCTTTATATTATTAAGAGATCTTTTTATAAAGGCTCTTAATATATAAAGCTACTCTAGATAATATAGGGAGGTTTAGGATTATAGTAGCTAGCGCTACTACCTCTTTAATAAAGGGGAGTAGGATTTAAACTTATTAATAAGTTATAACTATTAGTTATAACTATAACTTATCTTATAGTAGGACTATAAGCTCTAATAGACTTACTTATATTATAGGTAAGATAGTATTGCTAACTAAATATAGATCTTAAGTACCTAAAGGTAATTTATATATAGAAGGTCTATTACTAATTATTAGTGATGGTAAGTACGCGTGTAGTATGTGGTATATAAAGAACTTACTAATATAGTAAGAAATAACTTTAGAATTATTAATATTAGTTTAAAGTAGCATAATACCTTAATATAGGGGGTACTTATAATAATATATTTATTGCTAAAGAAAGGAAAAGAGGATAGAATTAATATTAATAATATATTTATTATAATTATACTATATAGTTGCTATATAATAACTTACCTTTAATATAGCTACCACTATAATAATAAATAATTAATAAGCTATAAGCGTATTACGTAACTAGATTATATAGTAGATAATATTAAGATAGATTCTTATATAAGAGACTCTTTTCCTTCCTTTTCTTATTAGGTTTTAAAGGTTTTTAATAAGCTTTAAACTAATAAGACTACCTCCTCTTAGAATTATATTAGTAGTATAACTACACGTAATAAAAGCTCCACGCTAGTAGACTAGCGTCTAGGAGGGAGAATAATTATAATAATTAGTAGCTATTAGGGTAGCTTAGTATTAGTAGTTAGCTACTATAAGTATTATATTAATGCTGCGCTAGTATAGATAAGTAGAATATATTATATTACCTTACTTTATCCTAATAAGCTTAAAGGGCGTATGCCCTATAGTAGTAGGATCTTTAGTAATTAATTTTTTAATATAAACTAATGCCTACTACTACTATTTTACGTCTTTAAGTAATTCTTAGTAATCTTATTACGTAGTACTAGTGGAGCGTAATAGGCCTATATTATAATATCTCTATAGCTAAAATTTACTATTTACTTACTATAGATATAATACTAACATATTAGCTATAATATAATATATTAATTATAATATATAAGTCCTTTAAATACTTCTTTAATATTATTAATCCTTTAATTCTTTAATTCTTTAATAACTTATAGTAGGTATATAGTGCTTATATCTTAATAAATAATATTATTATTTCTTTACTTTTATAATACTACTAGATATATAACTACTTATTTTTATTAAGTTTCTATAATTATCTCTTTATTTTAACTAAGTATAATAGTAATATAATTCTATTATATTAAATAGCTTAATATATTATATAATTTAAATTAACTTTTTCTTTAGCTTTTATTATTACTATATTTACTTATTATAAGTATGCTTTAATATTAGTATAGTATTAAGCTCTACTTTTAATATTTATTAATTATAGATATTACTTTATTTAATTTACTTAATCTTATACTAAATACCTTTTTTATTTTATATTTTATTAATAATTTCTTCTACCTCCTACTATTCTTTATTATTAATAAGTTTAGGGGGCTATATAAATTCTATTAACTCTATATTATTATATAGCTAGTATAGCTTAAGTAATAATATATAAAAGATATTATAGATTTAATAATTTATAAGTAATATTAAGTAGTATATTTATACTCTAACTTTATTCTTTATTTTAAATAGGCTAATAAATTAATAAGATAACTTCTTACTAGATTACCTTTATTTAAAGTTTTTAATTAATAATATTACTAATTTACTTACTTTATATTTTTTTTATAAGTAGTTTTTATTATAGTACTTTACTTATACTTTAATAATATATTATTAATATATTTCTATCTTTTTTTAGTAGCTTTATAGCTACTTTATATATTTTTTTACTATAGATACCTCCCCTTCTAAGGAGCTATCTCTAGCTTCCTAATAAATTTTAGGATAGTAACTATATATTATATAGAATAGTAAGTAGCTAATACTACTATAAAGGCTATTATTATATATAAATTTAGTAATAGATAATAGCTTAGCTTAATTAGTCTACTTTAAATTTATAAATATATATAGGAAGTATTCTAATATTTAGTTTTACTTTTCTATTTAATTATTTATTTATAGATAAAAGGTAGTACTTATATAACACTTAATTATAATATAATAGTAAATACTTAACTAAAAAGTATTAATAAATAAAGTATCTTAATTATTTACTATACTTACTAATATACTAAATTAGTAGGATATTTTAAAGAAAAAGAGCTCTACTAATTCTTTAGCCATAATTATTTTCTTAATAAAAAGATAATAAATTATTTTTATAAATTTATTAACTATTATTAGAATAAAATTATAGATAATGCTACTATACTTACTTAGAGGTAATTCTATTATAAAATCTATAGTTAACTCTTACTATAGCTCTTTTAGTAAGAGTAAGGATTATAATTTCTTATAAGGATAGTATTAAGAAATCTTTATCCTTTAATAAATATTATAAGTCTTAATATAGCTTTATATTTACTCTATAATATTAGCCTAATAATATTTATACTATAAGAGCTCTAATATTTTTATAATATTAAAATATTCTATTAATAGATTATTATAGTATCTATTAATTAGCTCTTACTATAGAGTACTATCTTTTAATATATATAGTTACTCTTTATACTTAAGAAGATTTTCTTTATTAAAAGATTAATTTATATAAGTTATATAATACTATACTATAATAATATCTTTACCTTTTTAAAACTTTATAACTTATTTATTAAGATTTTATAGTTTATAAATAATCTATTTTAATAATTTTTAAGGCTTCTTATAGAGGCTCTTAATAAGCTTTTTTATAGTCTTTCTTAGTATTACTACTTAAATATCTATAATTAGGAAAGCTATCTATAATATACTATTATTAGTATATATATAGCTTAGACTCTTCCTCTAATTATAGTAATAACTTATTTTATAATATTAGTAAGAGAGTTATATTATAAAAAGAAGCGCCTTTATAATTAAGCCTTCTTAATAAAGGATTAGTAGAGTTAGTTTTCCTTATATAATATATTATCTTAAAGTTATATATTATAAGCTTAAGTACTTAATATACTTACTATAATATTAGCTCTTTTAGCTTTATAAACTCTTATAGATTATTATAATCTATTAGTACCTTAATTAGGTATAAGCTTCTTTTTAAATAATAATATTATTATTTAAAGATATCTACTATTACTAATAGCTCTTAGTTATATATTTTATAGTTTTATTCTACTAGTATTATTTTATATAACTAAAAGGCTATAGGCCGCTAATAGCTTATATTATTAAGTTAAGATAAAATATTAATAATAGTAAAGGCTAATATATTAGTTTCTACCCTAATTTTCTATATTAAATTAAAATATTATAGTAATAATACTTCTATAAATTTTTAGTATAACTATTAGAATATTTACTCTATATTATTAAACTATTTAAATAGTTCTATCTTCCTACTCTTCTTATTACCTTTTAAAAGGCTAATAAGAAGCGCAGTAATAGTAGAGTAATAATAAATAAAATAATAATAAAAATTTATAAACCTTAAAAAGACTTAGACTTCTTAATAAGTCTTTAGTTTTAGCTACTTTTTAATAATAGTAATCCTATATAGATCTATCTCTATACTTATAGTTAATATAATAAATTCTAAAAATTTAACTTAAGTAGTATTAAATATATACTTTTTTAAGTTTATATATAATTAATATTATTAGAGCTATTATAATATTTATTTAATATACTATTAATAGTTTACTAGCTCTTCTAAAAAGATTAGTATATTATCTAAATATATTATATATATTATATCTACTAGCTTAGCTAAGGCCTAATTAATATATACTTAAAAAGTAGTAGAGGTATTTATAAGCTTAAATAATATAATTAGATATTTAAAGTAACTATAATATATATAAAATATAGTTTTTTATTTATTACTATACTTAATATAAATATAGTAATATATATCTTTTAGGTTTAACTTTAAGAATCTCTTAATACTATATAAGTAGTTTAATATTTTAGTAATAAAAGATAATAAGTACCTATTTTTTATAGTTACTATATTTAATCCTTAATAATCTATATAGAGATATAACCCTCTATTTTTTTTTAGTATAAAGAGGATAGGTATTCTTATAAATAAAATAAAATATTTTATCTATCTCTTTACTAAAGTATTATTAAGGTAATAATATAGCTCTACTAGCTCTACTCTTAATAGATTATAAAAGGGACTATATAGTAGCTCCTTATTATTTAATTTAATAATATAATCTCCCTACTTTTATTTAAATAAGATCCCTATCTTTTTATTTAAGAAGACATCCTTAAACTCTTATAGTTTATAAGGAATAGTTAATATACTAGACTTATTAATCTAAGATTACTTTATTATTATAGTATAAGTATAGACTATAGTAAATACTTCTTACTTTTATTATAAAATTTATATAAATTTAGCTAGCTTATTAATCTATAGCTATTTAATATTAACTTAGTACTACTATTAATATACTAATATATCTATTATAATACTTAACTTATAGAGTATAGGTATTCTAATAATTAAATTAGAACCCTCTTAATTAATAATATAGAATAAGAAGCTATACTCCTTTTCTTAGCCCTAATTATTAGTAGCTTTATAGCTTAATTAATATACTTTATAATAATAAATACTTTATCTACTTAGCTATACTAATATTAGTAAGACTATATATTTTAGCTATAAATTATATTATACTATAAACTATTAAGTAACTAGGTTAATCTTAACTCTAGAATTAATTAGTCTTTTAAAGGGATAGGATATATCCTAAGCTATTACCTAGCTCTTAAGATATAGAGGATTAAGAGCTTTTATTAGTCTTTCTTCTTCTTATCTTATTATTACTTTAATAATAAGGTATTATTATTTTTTAATTATACTAAATTAACTAGGGTAAAATTTAAATTATTTCTTTATAGATAGTCCTTCTTCTAATACCTCTTTCCTTTATATATAAAGTAGATATTAACTTTATTATTTAACTTATTTATAGTATTTATAGTAGATTTAGATTTTTAATAGTTCTTATCTTTATCTTTATCTTTATCCTTCTTTTAATATTTTAATAATAGCTCTCTACTATTACTACTATAGTATTTTAAGATATACTCCTTTAAGAATTTACCTTTATAATTAAGCTTAGTAAATTTCTACTAAAATTATTTAAGGGTCCTCTCTTATATAATTATAAGAGCTAAGATATTCTTTTATATAGTTAGTATATTACTAGTACTTAAGATCTTATCTTTTATATTTAGATATAGCTTATTAAGGAATATACTTACCTTAAAGACCTTAGGTAAAGACTTTAAATAAGTTTTTAACTCTTCTAAGTAAGCCTTAAAGATAGAAACCTTTTATTTCTTATTTTACTTTATACTATTCTAGTACTTATATATAAGAAGCCTATAGTTTATTAAATCTACTACTAGGTCTAATAGGAAATTATAAAAATATTTAAAGGTATATTTATTAATATTTTTTTAGTTTAAACTAACTTTATTACTATAATAGTATATTACTTTTAAGTAATTATATATAGTAAAGGATCTTATTCCTATTAATAATAAAATACTTATAACTTAAAAAAAACTTAATTTTAATATTAGTAAATTAGTAGATATATTCCTCTTCTAATACTCTATAATACAGACGTATTTTTTTAGGGTGAATTATTTTTAGCACTAGTATAAACGTGTTACTAAAGCTACTAAATAAAGTTTTTCTTATTAAAGGTCTATTTAGCTTACTTATATAGCCTCTACTTAGCCTATTATTAAAATTTTATAATATTTCTTTAATAGTCTACTTAGCTATTATAGTTTAAAGCTCCCTTACTTATAACTCTAGCTACTAAATCCTTTATTATTATATATTTATATTAATAGTTAATTTTAATAAGTCTACTTATAGTCTACTTATAGGCTCTTATATATTTTTATAAGTAGAACTTTATATAAATATTATCTTACTCTACTCTAAGCCTTTAACCTTAAAGGTTAGAGTAATTAGAATTATAATATAAGCCTATTATACTTTATTAATACTATATAATAAGATTATTAAGAATTACTTAAAGATATAAAATAGTAGTAGTAGGTATTAGTTTATATTAGAGAATTAATTACTAAGGATCCTACTACTATAAGGTATACACCCTTTAAGCTTATTAGAATAAAGTAAAGTAATATAATATATTCTACTTATCTATACTAGTATAGTATTAATGTAATACTTATAGTAGTTAACTACTAATGCTAAGCTACCCTAATAGCTACTAGTTATTATAGGAAAGCTTAGAGTAATAGAAAAAAGAAATATTAAATATTAAATATTATAACTACCTAATTTAATAGCTAAGGAATTTCTATACTACTAAAATTTCTAAAGCTTATAGTTATATAAATAATAATACTTATCTTCTAATATAAGAAGAAGAAAGTCCTAAATTAAGTTAGTAATATATTAATATTTAATATAAATACTTAATAACTTAATAGATATAAATCTTAAATACTTCTATAATTTCTAAATAAGAGGTATATATATAATCTTTTTAAAGGTAATATACTATAAGTATATACTTTATTTTTAGATTATAAATATAGTAAAATATTTAGCTATAATATTTTCTAAAGAAAAGTTATAAGTAATTTACTTATTTTATATATCTTATATACTTAATAGATAAGTTATAATATATAATTTCTAATTTTATCTTAATCTCTTTCCCTTAAGTCCTATAATATAAATATATATATACTTATATTCTAGAAGAAGTTAAAGGTATTTATATAAAATAAATCTTTTTCTTAAGTTTATTAAGTCTTTTCCTTTAAAAAGAGGTATATATTTAAATTTTAGAAGAAATTAAAAGTACTTATATAAAATAAACTTTTTTCTTAAATTTATTAAGTCTTCTCTCTTAAAAAGAGAAATTTATAAGTTTTTATTATTATTCTTATACTCTTCTTCTTAAGGTATAAGTTTTTTTATAATAATAATTAAATATATCTCTCTCTTAAGAGCTTATATTATTAGTAGATATCCTACTATATTAAATAAAAACTATATTAGTTAAAGGAATTAAAATAATATAATTTAAATACTATCTTTATTAAAAAGTAGATAGAAGTACTAAAGATAAAACTAAAAATAAAAAAAAATAAAAAAAAGATAAAAATATAAGTAAAAAAGGCTACCTCTAATTTATCTAAATAAGAAGAAAGGTTATAAAAAATAATAATAATAAAATAAATAGCTACTTAAAAGCTAGTAAATATAACTAAATAAATAAAAAGGTTATTATAAGAC